>APFE030153539.1:5652-37421 GCA_000404065.3 Pinus taeda
TGACTATTCATGTGAAGCAATCTTTGAATGATTGAACATATTTTATTTATTTTACAGAGTCATCTATATGCCTGATAAATAGATAAAGATTATTTAACGCTACATTCTGAATGAATAAGTTATTCCCGGGATTAGTATTAGTTTCCCTATTTTGTCAATAGAATAAGTTATTCGCCTATCATTTAAGCAATTTATTCATCACCCATCCATCCCTTTTATTTCATTATCGAGAAACTGGTCCCATTATCTCCAGTCGGAGCCACCATTCCAAACGGAAAAGGAGCTGTACCAAGGTCTGGACCAGGTGGTTATCCCCGATGTTGTGGCAACAATTTCCGAGGCCTCAACATGAGGTTAGGTAGGATAGTTTAGAAAAAACATTTCCTTTGCTTTATTGGTGTCGTCAACAAAGGTGAATGGTGGATCAGACCAATCACCTAACCTAAGCAGTTGAAGTTAGTAAAATACTATGGGTTAGAGTTACGTTGGTTGCTTTTCACTTGCATAAAAAAGGTTTGCATGCCCCTAGGTATGAAGAAAAGTAGAGTTTCCAGGTTACCATATGGAATTCCTTGCATTAAAGCAAGATTGTTTCATCTGTGGAGCAGACAAAACACTTCCTTGGCTTTTCCCATTGAAATAGATAAAGGTGAATGGTGTGAGCTTCCAATTACATAACCTTTGAGGAGATCCTGTTTCATACTAATCCCATTTCATACACGAACGGGTGTGTCAAACCAATCATATAACCTACGACGAGGAGATCCTTTTCCAGACTGATCCCATATCCTACACAGATGGGTATGTCAGACTGATCATATATCCTACGAGGAAATCTATCTTTTCATCTGGGTTTTCCTGCCGAAGCAGACCAGGGTGCATGCCCCTTGGGTTTCGTCACATTCACTGAATTACTTGTGGTCATTAGGTGGATAGACTGGAGGTTGAAGAGACATTCCTTGTGCAAAGAGATCATTTAGGGATGGTGTTTGACTAGTAGTCATATTTGAACCAGGGAATGAAAGTTGGTCAACAAGCTGTACCATTCTGCCTTCATATGGGAAACACATCACCTGAAAGAGTGAGGAAACAATAGCTCCCATGTTGTAAATGTAGTCACGCCCAAGGAGTAGATTGTAATCTAGTGGCCCTTGGACTACCATCACGTTCAAATAAACGGTTTTCCTTCTCAAATTTATAGGCAAATTTGGAAGGATCCCTAACGATCGACTGGTTCCTTTATTGAATCCTGACAAATTTTGATTCTCAGGCAAAAGTGATGGTGAACCAAGTGCTTTCCAAGTAGTTGAGGAAACTCAAGGAAGCCCCTTCATCGATGATAGTGCCAGCCATGATCGTTCTATAAGCTTGTACTATGATTCAGAATGGTACATTAGATGGTAGGTGGGGTCCCGCTAGTAGATTCGAATCAAAGGAAACGACTAGATTGCTCGGAGGAGGGACTAGAATAAACAGCCAGATGAATCTCTTGAAATGGGGAACTTCCCTCCTGTGGTAAAGGAATGGGTAGATTTCCCCCATGTTCATCAGGCTCTGTGTTAACAAAAAGAATTTGAACGGTGCCATTCTCATTCTCTTTGGAGACTGTATCATCTAAAGGTGGACCTTCTGAAGAAAACACTGGGTCGACTGCCGTCTCGACCTGCTAACTTTGTTCCGGTGTGGACTCAGAGGGTTTATCTTCAACGATAGATGTTTTGGCTAACAATAGAGGTATGTCAGTCAGATTTTCAAGCAGGACGGTTATCCAAGATTCTTTTAGCTTCATATAGAAAAGGACAACAGTGGAGGGCATGATCACCTTCACACAACCTACAAGGAAATTTAGATCTTCCTTTTTGTTCATTAACTTCATTTTCACTAGTTTATGGTGCATTCTCAACATGATCAACGGAGGTTGAAGACATTGGATTGTGCAAGTGGGGAGACCAGTCTCTCAAGATCCACACGATGCAAGGACAATCTCGATGATAGTGGTTTCCTTTGCAAATGACACATGGAGATTTGGGTTTGGAAGGTGCAGCGTGTGGATTTTCGCTGGATGACACATGGTTGGCCCCTTGTGCAGCTGGCTTCTTCTTCTTCTTCTCCTTCCCTTTCTTATTCTTCTCAGTTACTTGGTTTTTAGTATCACTAGTTTCACCAAGCGAAGAGGAAGAAGGAGAGGGAGAAACAAATGAAGTAGAAGGTGGGGGAGCAACTCCAGTATCATCTGGTCGTTAATTTGATTGCTGAGGAATTACGGTGTTTTGAACAACAGAGGTTAAGAATAGCCAAACTGGCAAGCCAATTGTGAGTCTTGGAAGGGACAATGTAGCCATGTATGGAGCACCAATATCTCCCCAAGAGGAGAAAGGACAAGGATTTCCCCCAAGAGGAAATCCTTGATTGGTGGACTCCATTATCTTAACCTAAGACCAACGAGGGAACAGTGATGTTATTCTGAATTAAATAAATTTGATGATGCTTTGACACAACTTGATTTTTCAATTTTTAAGAGTCGAGAAAAAGCTAAAGGTGACTCTAGTCGCCTTCAATTTTTAATGATCCTGAAGTGACAAGTGCTCAGATGGACCTTTTCTTTTAAGGAGTTGAAAAGGAAGGAAAGTGACTACTCTGGAAATCTAGACAGAGGGATTACCAAACCAATCGCAAAACTGCAATATACACCTCGGTGGTAAAATATAGAGAAATTACCAAGGGCTTTACGTACGGCAGTCAATCTTCTCGAATGTTGTGTTTAGTGCATTGCAATCGATAGGGCGGAAAACATGCCTTCCTAAGGATAAAGGATATTAGCCTATTGTGGTCTCCCAATATATACTCGACGGTACGTGGGAGAACAAGTCCGTACTAGCACTTGTCATATCAAAGAGGAGGAATCACCCAACCTACGATGAAAATGATAGTTACCATGCTTTACGACACCGGAATACGTCTCTAGCCTGGACTTCTAGATGTTGTGCATTAGATTCCAAATTGCTTTTATGTTCATTTAGGTTTATTATAAAGTTGATCTTTCTTAAGAAGTTTTCCTTTCAAGGTTCACCGCGTTATGTAGATGTACAATTCCTAAATATGCAATCTAAAATGATAAACACTCGTTTGTTTTCTTTTAGCAATGAAAATCCTAGCTACTAAGGAAAGAAGAGTAAGATTCTTTCAACAGAAAGCAGAGAGTGCACACTAAATGCACTTTTCCTAAATCAATTTCCACATGCAGTCTAAATGCAAATGCACATGCATGTATTTGTTTTTCCATTTCCTTAATGTGAGGATGCCAAAAATAAAACTAAGTACATATCTAAACTACTTTTCTTCAAAGCGACACTTTAGCATTTTCTTTTCAAAAACGAAAGGAATACTAAGATGACACTTTCAATTTCGAATGGAAAACTGCTTTTGACACTTCAAAGAATTGACAATTCAAATCAAATACAATGACAAAAGTACAATCAACTATCTAAAAGAGGAAGACTTTACGACACTCTTTTTCTTGACTGAAAACGACAGTTACAACACTTTCGAATCAAAAGACAACAGTTCGATTAAGCTACTTTTTGCAAAGGAGGAATGTAAGTGACGAAAAATACATAAAAAAAGCATTTACAATTCCTTATCAATGGAGGCTGAATAATGTAAAGGAAGAAGGTGTTAGAGTTAGTCTTTACATCCCTCTGTCAGAGATCAAAACCTCTTTTGTTGCATTTCATTTTAGGTCTCTCATTCAGCTCGATCATTTGCATTCCATTAGGAGCATCAATTTTCTAATGGAAGGGTCTTGTCACTCATTCACTCATGTCTTGTACCTGTTGGCTCAGGTCTGATCATCAAAGTTCATCAAATCAATGATAGTCAATGTTTGGTCGTTTGGTGAGCAGAGAGTTATTTCAGTCATTAGGTCTAGGGTTTAGTGAATTCAGTCTTCAAAGTTTCCAATAATGCCAGCAGGCCATGGGGATGTTCATAATAAGTTTTTATTCCAGATGTTTCATTGCCAATAATCCCCGAGAATGATTCTTCTTCAAAACTCTGTTTTGAAGAAGAAATCGTCAAATTTAGTTTTTGTAATAAATATGTCATTTTTAAAGTTTTTCAAATACTACAGTTCTTCATTGCAGCCCTTGTCATCCTTTGTCAAAATCCAGATGCCATCATCCATGCAAACAATTGTCGAAAGTTTCAGCATTTCTGCCAAAAAATCAAAGAGGAAACAAAAAGAATAGGGTTGTATTAAAATGAAAAAGTGCCAAAGTTTAAACATTACAAAAATGGGTTTGACAAAAGCAAAATCAAAATCCATGGCTATATGAGATATTTTCCATGTTGAAAGTTCATTTTTATACCAAAGAAGCCAAGTCAAGTTGTGGAAGGGCGTATTTGTGTTTTTGAAAGCCAAGACTATGTTGGAAGCGCGCACGGTGCATTGGAGGAGGTCACGGCGCACATAGGCCGCGTGACGCATTGGGTACATTTCTACAGTATAAATTTGCACTGTCGTGGCGTATCCAGGAGGCACGACGCACTAGGTTTGTGCACGGTGCACAGAGCCGACAGGCCAAATTCATATCCCTGCTATCATCAAAAATCAAACAACGTCATTTCTTTGGATCCAAGTAAGTGTGTGAGCCTTTTCCATTTCTACTAAACGATGTTTGCTATGATTTGAAGAGAAGAATATAAGGTTTGAATGGAAAAAAGATAAACCCTATCCTTTTGTTGAAGTTGCTCCTTAGGGTTTCAAATGGTGTTTTAAAAAATAATTTTCATGTTGTATGCTCATTATCACATCATTATATAGTCCCTCTCCTTTTCCCTTACATTCTAAAAGCATTCATATCACTTGTCTCCCTTTTTGTTTACCTATCCCTAACGCTACCATTTCTTATCATTACCCCTTTCCCCATATCATTTCTAAAAAATTCCCAAACCCCACATTCCTAACACTTAGTCAACTGACTGTTATTGTATTTCAAATTCACTTGGCAATCCACTTTATCCGTTGTCCCTTTTCTTTTCCCACTATTTCCTCACAGTCACTCATTTCCATTTGGGACTTTTGGCATTGAAAACAAAACATTCATTCATCATTTTCAAACCAAAACCAAACACCTAGTTATACACATTGCAGCACCGTGACAAAGACAAATTCATCACATGAGCAAGAATATGAGCAAGACAGTGATTCAACCACTGAGCTTAATGTGCTGAGAAGGCCTCATAAGGGTGGAAAACATGTCAGAGAAGAGCCAACTTCCTTGACTCAATTGCAGGCCTGCCCACTTGCAATGACATGCTTTCAGCAACAGTCATGCTTTCATTATTGTGAGATGATTGCTCAAATCCAGCATCATCTGGAGTTAGTTCGGTTGTTCATTTTACATTGGCATGATGGTCATGTTACTCTTGTTGGAGTAAACTTCACCTTGACACTAGAAACCATCTCTCTGGCCACTGGGATACCGAATATAGGCGAAGAGTGGAACAAGAGGCAGCAGCTGGATAGAGCATATTATGAACCTTACATCAGGCCTAGCTATTTGAGGCAGTTCAGCAGGGTATTCCCATTCCGGTTTCTGAAGGAATCTTATGCGCCATTGATGAGACTCATTATCAGATACTTCAGTTGTGAAGGTCGCTTCTCACACCTCTATGCATACCATATCAAGTTATTGATGCATTTCACGAGAGTGAGTTTCATGAACATTCCATATTTCATGTGCCGAAACATCGAGAGGATGACTACTCTTATTCAAAAGAAGACTCCTGAAAAGCAGTACAATAGCATTTACCAATATGCGCTCATCAAGATCATTGTTGTACATCAGCTTGGCCTGCAGGGTATCACATGGGAAGACTTCATTTCCCGTGAGTTCTTCACAATTTCAGCAACTCATCAGGAGGTTGTCCATGATGCGGGTGAAACTTCACATGAGCATGGAGGACGGGAGGCAGAGACTACTAGTGTGCCGACATATGTCATCTATCAGAGAGGCACGAGGGGATTGTTTGCAGCAGCCCAAAGAGTACTATCTCCACCTGGGGTGGAAGGGGTCTCGTTGTTGTCATCAGCAGCACAGGTACAGGTACAAGGCAGAGGCAAGAGGCCAATGTAGGACAAGGGGCCTTCAGGTGAGCGGGACTTATTCTTGTTCAGGATGACGATACAGACATGGGCCCACAAAATGCACATCTTAGAGAGATCATCCAGGAGTAGCAGACAGAGATCAAAGCCTTGTCCCTCAACTTGGAGAGGGCTAAGTGGACCATGAAATACTTGGATCATAGGAACAAACAGCTTGAAGATCAGCAAGAAATCATGGAGTTACGAAACATTCGGGAGAATCGCCAAGCTTCCCAAAGGAGGAGGATTGAATTCACTTCATTGGAGCTAGAGATTAATGATGATCGGGAGTCTTGGCTTGAGAGGATCAACATTCATCTCAAGAAGCTATTGGTGAAGGCAAACAAGGAAAAATACATGCTCAGGCACATGAAAAACCATTATTGGACACAAACTCATGTTTGCAAAGCGAGGATCAAAATCCTGAAGGCAAGGCTAAGGAGGGCGTTAAAACGACGCAAAAGGCATTATAGGCTCCAAATCTTGGCCGAAGCTTCTTTGGCTGAGCATGATACTCAATGATAGACCTTCAGTCCAAATTTTTTGCAAATTTGGAGAAAATTTTGTCCATTTTGAATTTTTTGGGCTTCAAAACAGGTTTTCCTGCCCAACGCATAGCGCCACTTGGCACGCGCTTATAATTGGGAGATCTTATGGAGGAAAACTTTGCATTTCTGGATTTTTTACGAAAATTTGTGCATGCTCATGGATTACCTAAGGATTTCATCAAGTTCTAGGTTGCCTAAAGGGTCAAAAACATGCCAAAATGACCTCTCTACCACCTTTTGCACCCACAGGAAGTAGTCTTGGGAGAATTAAGTTTTTGAGGGGCAAATGACATCCAAATCCAAAAATTTCACTTGGGTTGGAAAGTAGACAGACAGGGCTTTCCAACGAGCTATCTTGGGCTCAATTGGGACTTTGGAAAGTGCCTCAAAATCAGCCCCAAAGTTGTGCTACGCATAGATATTTTGGTCGCGGCGCATAGAGGATTTTTGCCTATTTTTCACTGTACAGCTCAAAAATTCGCCCAATTTTGACTAGTTTTGCTTTTTGATGTAATTATTGATCTACTTGATGACTATGATGTAATTTTGGCCCATATTTACTTGTTCTAGAGGATTCATTCACTAAAAAAGTGAAAATTTAATGAATGAATCAGTTTCCTATCATATAGAGGCAAGTTGTTTGATTGCCTAGATTTTAGTGCTTTGTTTAGAATTGGTTGAAACAGCTCCTAGAATGATGATCTCGACCCCTAGAGGCATGGGAATGGGTTAGGATGGTCTATATCATGTAATTTCTCAGTCATTTTTAGGGTTGGACACTTGGGATTGCTTGGCACATCATTGTACATTTTATCTCTGCATTTTTGGCAAAGGAAAGACCAGGGTTTTGTAGCACTTGTTGGGATCCATGTGGCTCTATGTTTTGATGGTGTTTTTCTCTATGTAATTTTAAGTTCACTGATGCTTATGTGTATCATTTTCCCTTCTCTTTGCTTTTGAAATTAAACAAATGAGTGATGAAGGTGGAACTCACTGGATTGTTGTGCTCTGCCTTGAGATTTGGTTTAATTTTCAATGTTTTCATCTGTTTGAGGAGGACTCTTGAGACTCTCTTGCCCTCCTTGGCTCTCACCCATCTGATCCATCCATTCATTCAATCTAAAGCATCAAAACAATTGCCTTCCTTGCCCCAATCAGAACTCTACAAAAATTTAGCCTCATCCCCGAACCCAAATTTTCCTTTCCCTTTTTCCAACACAAGACCCCAAAAAACTCAAATTAAATCCTTGTACTTCATACCTAGCCTCAGATTAGTTTTTAAATCAGTAATCTCAAGCCCATATTATTATCCTTTACTGAGATTGACCTGGAGAGAGCCCTCTCCTATCCTCGTAGGGCTAGCTACGAGGCTGAGTGTGATTTGATGTGGACCTAGAATCTTACCTTTTCAGCCTAAGGTAAATCTAGGTGCTAACAGAAGGTTTCAACAATGATATACTGATCACAGACTGCAAAACCACTGAATAGAGCTAAAAATAATGAAGAAAAAACCAATTTCTGGAGAGAGAAATAGTCTCATTCTATCATCGCACATGTCCTTAAGGGAAACAGGGATGCATCTCACCTACAACACATGGGAGGTGCCATGCATCCAGACTACCAATGAGAGATAGTACGATAGTCTAGGGACAAGACTGAGCTTGGTTTTCACCCACAGTTTGTAGCTAAGTTCAGGGATTTAAGTTGAGCTTATGATGGATAGTAAACACAAAGTATAGGGGTATGATCTTATGAGGTTATTGAGCTACGACCAAGGCACTTAGGATGTTTGCAAGTCAGATGTTCAGTTCATAAACCAACCCGGAGATTGACTGAAGCAACGTTGATCTACTTTGCAGTTGCACAACAAAAGCAGTTCGAAGTCTAGTTGGCTTAACTTCAGGCTCCATCTGTAGTTTATAAAGCAAACAATAGTAACAAAAAAAAAACTATTCACTCCCCATTGGAGTCGCCATTTTGTTTCCGAGAAAACTAGTGTCTATTCAGATCTGCTAGTCCCATTAAGACGGGTAGCTATCTTAGAAACAAACAATTCAAAGTAACTTGTGTTTTCCTTTATGGGAGATAGATGAAAGAGAAGCAGAGAGCACCAACCTTAGTCTTTCGCTTGGCTCCTTGCTTCTTTCCTCTCTCCTTTGATAGAGCTTCACCACTCCTTTCTCACTTGTCCCACTTCAAAGAACACATGTAGAGTCAAAGCAACAAAATACCATCAAAGCATAGAGATCTATGATACCATAAACAATGTAGAATCAGATGTACATTAACCATACAAATGCATACACAAATACAAGATTCAGGAATAAGCAAGTATATGGAGGAAAACTCAAATAACTTTATTAATAGAAGTAGAAGGGAGGATTACAAACTAGCTGTCTGATCCAGCGCCATCCCCCTAGCATGAAAGCCCTCTTCACCTCATGAAAAGCTAAATCACCCAACAATACAATGCTTCACAGAGAAACCAATAGCACTTCCTTACAACATACAAAATTCCAGCCTCTGGATCTCTAGGATGAGGGATCCATATATAGATATTTGTAGGGGGTGAGTCAACTTCTGGGTTTTTTATTAGTGTCATTTCACTGATAGTTCTTGCTTCCACTTGGAGATTTCATGATTTGTTACTCATCCCTAGGAAAATTCACAGAGGCAAGCGTCATATGAGTAGTTTCTAGAAGATTCTCTGAGTTTCCACCTAGCCAACTACCTTTGCCATTTGTCTGCTTTCGCTCATCGCACCCTACAGAAGGGATTTTCAGTATGCATCGCACCCCTTGTGTGTAACAGGTGAGATGCATCGCACCCTCAGCATGGAGCAATTTGTATGGTCCAGTTTTGACCAGTTCTGAGTAGTTTTTCAGGGAGAACTTCTAGGAAATGATGTGATCAATTGACCTTGATCCTTTAGGGTATGAAACAACATTTTTAGGGGTTTAAGAGCCCTTGTTTTATCGACATATGTGATTGGGGTTGCAGTGCCCAAATATGTCTATAACAGGCATGACAACATCAATTAGACACAATGGTTGAAATCCTAGACCCACTTGAAAGGAACTGCGACCAGTCAAGCTATGCGGAGATCTATTATAATTGTGTTGCACATAGGGAAGAATCTCATCCCAATTTCATGGATGCTTGGAGTTGTACATACAAAGTATGTGTACTATCATCCCATTGACGACCTTCATATGGCCATCAGTCTAGGGACGGAAGGCAGTAGACTTGGTGAACTTGGTGTCCAATAGTGTCCAGAGGTTTGACTAGAATGTGCATAGGAACTTGCTATCCCAATCTGATATAATGGTCTATGGGATCCAAAAATGTATTCACACTCATTCAAAGAAGATTTTGACAGTGTCCTCTACTATGATACTCTTCTTGCAAGCCTCTAAGATAACCATCTTAGAAGAAAATTCCACGACAAAAAATACACAGCCATTAACATGCTTGGTAGAAGGGAGGCCATACATATAGTCCATGGAGATGGATTCCCATGGCTAGCTCGAAGGAGGTAGAGGAGTGTACAAGCCTTTCTTCTTGATGGTTGGCTTAGCGATGCCGCATGCAGTGCAAGATCTGATATTTTTCCCAACATCTAGTCCGAGTTTTGGCCAATAAAATACTTTTGTAGTACAACCATAGTTTTCTCCACACCAAAGTGTCCTGCGACCTGATCGTAGTGCACCTCCAAAATCATCTTGGCACACTCGCTTGAAGGAACACAAAGGTGGCCTAGGTAGCATAATAATGATTCCTTGAGGTGGAAATCATGAACTTTCTTTCCTCTACTAGCATCTGGTATGTGGAGGTGAACTCTGGATCATTTTTGTATAGTTGTGGCCATCCAAAGGTCTCGTGGCCACAAGAGTTGAGAACAGTAGTCACTGTTGCAACTGGGGGCCGATTGAGGCATTCTGCAACATGATTGGTGTTGTCCTTTTGTATTTAATGTCCAAGTGGAATTGTTGCAGATATGTAGACCACTTCTGATTGTGATCGTTCTACAACTTCCCTTGTGTTTGTATAAACTAAAGAGGTCGATGATAAGTTTGGATGACCATCTCCTTCCCCATAATGTAATGCTTCCATTTTCGGCAAGCTTGAACGATGGAATACATCTCTTTATCATAGGCGGTGTACCTCTGAATTGTATCGAAAAGTGTCTCACTATGATAGGCCACTGGATGCCCTTGTTAGGTGAGGATTGCACCAATAGCATAGTCGGAGTCGTATGTCTCAATTTCAAATGGTTGTTGTAGGTCTGGGAGTGTGAGTACTGGTGCAGAGCCGAGGCGGTGCTTCAACTCAATGAACGTCTTCTATTAGGAACTGGACTAGGAAAACTTTTCTTTCAACCTACCCTTAGCAATCTGACTCAAATGCCAAGTGATATGGGAAATCCCAACACGAACCTCCAATAAAAATTTGCAAGGCCCAAAATGCTACTAAGCTCTGTTAGAGTGGTCGAAAATGGCCAATCCTGAATGACTTGGATCTTAGTCGAATCCACATGCACACCATGCTCATATATAATGTAACCCACATATTGGACAAGGCTCATGCCAAAGGATAATTTCTCCAAGTTGGCACACAGTTTGAGCTACCAAAGGGTTTGAAGGACCTTCCAAATGTGTTGCAAGTGTTCTTCCCAACTCTTGTTGAAGATGAGGATGTCATCCAGATAAACAACCATGAATGAGTTGGTGAAGGGTCGCAAGATGTCATCAATTAGCCTCATAAAAGTAGTAGGGGCATTTGTCAACCCGAAGGGCCATTCAAAAAGGAATTCCTTGGATTTTAATTTGGTCTTCCATACATCTATGGGCTCTCTTGGAACTTTGTGATAGCCAAACTTCATATCGGTCTTGCTAAAATACTTGTCCCCCCTTGAGTTGGTCCAGGAGGTCATCAATCTATGGGATTGGATAACTATTCCTGACAATGATTTTGTTTAGTTCCCTATAATCAATTCAGAGCCTCAAGGTCCCATCCTTCTTCTGTACAAGTACAATCGGGCTCCCACAAGGTGAGGAAAATTGTCAGATGTTCCCTTTTTGCAGCAACTCCTGGATTTTCCACTTGATCTCTTCATTTTCCATAATGGAGCAGAGAAATATCATTTTTTTGGGTAGACATGCTTCGGGAGTCAAATCGATTGAATGCCTGACCTGACAGTGCAAGGGTACCCCTGTGGGTGAGGAGAAAATGTCCCTGTATTCTTCCACGACTGTATCCACCTACTTTTGCTGCGTGGAGGAACCCTTCCGAGGGCCATGGGTTTGGCTACGAACTTCCCCTTACTTTGAGAGAGAATCAGAAAGAAAAAAAAAAATTCCTAGTCTGGGAGATGATCTTACTGCATTGTTTAACATAGATCAAATAAATGGTGGTAGGCGAGGCCACCTCCAGTATCCTGTATAACTTATTACCCAAAGTAAAAATAACAAAGAGAGGTCTAGACTCATATACAACATGTTGCTTCCACAAGTATGGTTTTCCTAATAATACATCACAAACGTCAAGAGGAGAAACATCACACAGTACCTCATCCATGAAGGGATTGATGTTGTAGGAAGGTGACATTGTTGGTTGACATGGAGATCTTGTCCTTGGTGAAGCCGCCTAATGATGTATGGTTGTGGATGTGTTGTAGTTGTTAGGCCTAGTCGCTTCATGACCTCTGTTGAAATGAGGTTCTTTTGGCTCCCGTTGTCGACAATAACTGTAGCGGAGAACCCTTCACCCACATCTGTCAGTGGAAGAGGTGTTCCCCTCCTCTGGATATTCAAGATCATTATTCTGGATCTTGGTGGTGGCCATGGTGGCACTAGGATATGCATCAATGATTTTATTCCCTTTTTCATTCCCCTTGTCAGGTTCTGACTTAGAGTCGGAACATACATCTGATTTGGAAGACTTCAACTTGGCCACCAGTGACTGCTTGGCCCAACACTCACTTGTGTTGTGAGTGTATATCTTATGGAATTCACACCACTTTCTTGTGTCCTTATTTGTCTTCATTGTGTTATTATTTGCTTGCAACTTTGACAAGTTATCCTAGGTCACCCAACCCTAGCCTTGTCCTTTTCTCTGCAGTTTGGGGGCGCCTTTCCTTTGCTTCAAATTCGCAGATCCAAAGTCTCACTTCTTCTATTTAATCTTCTTCTCAATCTCGATAGCGTATTGGTACATCGTGCCAAGCGAGGAGATTTCCAGGAAATTCATCCTCTCCTGGATGTACCTGTGTAAATAGTCACGATACTTGAGTACCAAATGTCTCTTAGAATCCTTGATACCAAACTTTGTGCGAAGGGTATGAAAAACATTGGTAAACTTTGGCAAGTCTTGATCCCTTCCCTGCCACAGCATGGTCCACTTTATGTATTTATCCTCATAGCTCCCGACAAGGTATTACAGCTCCTTGATGGCACCCTAGAATGAATTCCAAGTGGGTATGGCTAAAAATACTGAGGGTGTACTTTCATCCTTCTTCTCACAGTAGGTTTCCCACAAGTGCTTGACATGGGGGGTGACTTTGTGAAGTGAAAAAGTAATATTTTCCCCGATGGAAAAATCATGAAGAGAAAAATATCCTTCTAACATATTTAACCATTTCTCTATGGTGTCTGCATCTATATGACCTTGAAATATGGGGATGTCAAAGTTAACTTGTACCTTAAAGGGTGTGGCACTCCCAAAGTAGTTGTTGGAAGGAGATACATCGCCTTTGGGTATTTGTTGAAGGATCTGGGCAAAGTTATCCATCATCACATTCCTCTATCGCGTGAGGGCTTCTTCGAGCAAGATTTTGAAAGGATCTCTTTCTCCCTTTTCTTTCTTCTCTTCCTCCATGGGAGGCCATAGGGATTTGCGTGGCTGGTGTTGCAAAGGTTTGCCCAGTTCGAGCCCTCACTCCTTGTATCCTAACCTCGTTGAGGAAATGAAAAGAAAAATAGAGAAAGAGAAGATTGCTATGATACCACTGACCCGAACTTCAATAATAACACAAGAAATTATAGTATAACCATAAATACAAAGATGTAGGAGAAATAACACTACATTTCATTAAATATCAAATATTGAAATATGCTTACAAATAGAATGGAAATAAACTAGCTCGAGCGATGGTAGATTATCTCTGAAAAGAGACGTGGCAGCTACATGCCTCTAGATTGTGTTATAAAGAGGATCAAAGGCTTATTTATTATTGAGAAACAATGGAAAACCCTAACGATCCAAAAACCTAACCCTAGGAGATGAAGCGCGAAAACTATTGGCCCTGTTTAGGTAAATTGGTATATCAACTTCCAAGGATTATAAATTTGGCATATGATCTATGTTTGACGTGCACAATACCTCGCTAGAAAGATCTATCTAAGGACTACAACTTTTGAATGGCAACCCCAATTTTCCCAAAAAAACGTTTTTTAGGGCCTTAAATGGCTCTGGAAGTTCAGGACCAGAAAAACTGCCCAAAATAGTAAAATGTGCTACAATTAACTAAACGAAAAAATTGAAAGAGACAATGGTGGGGGTCCAAGTGGAACAAGCGAGTGGAAACCAACATCCACCTAGATCAGTTGGTGGCACAAAAGACAAGCCGTCTAGCTTATAAGTGTGCCCTCAAGGAGTGTGTTAGATCCCAAGGTGAAACATATAAATAGAAGGCTTGTTGAGGCTAGAAGGCACATCCATGTGCAACACATCACAATATTTCTCTTTGATTTAGCCACAAACCTGGAGTATCCTTAGCGAAGAAAAAAATGAACTAGTTTGGTGATTTTTCAAGATTTTTTTAAGGGTCGAGTGTATCAGGAGCAGGGTTGAGGTCAAGGAGGAAGAGTTGTTTTCTATCTCAATTTGGGTTGTAGGTTTCCTGAGTTGGATACAGGTCGATGATTGGTTCATTTAAGAGGGTCAAGATTCCTAGAAGGGTCCAAACTCTAGCTCGCATTCACTAGAAGGGACAACGAAGGTGTGGGGAAGGAGAACACAGGTTTTGGTCTATATTTTTTGAGGACTGGAGCAACCCTAACTATACTCAGAAATTTCACAACACTAGAGTACAAGAGGGATAGCAGGACGTTGGTGAATAAGGTATGATATATTTCTTCTTGTGATGATTGTTTCTAGTGAATAGAGTCTAGTTTTGACAGATATTGTGGTTGGGAATATTAAGGTTATTGGAGGAACACAATTAGGTGCTCAAAGTAGCCCTAGATTAGTTTTCAAGAAGGACATTGAGAATTATAAGGAGGGTGAAGGTTGGAGGCTCTAGTGTTGACACCTTGAAGGACAAAGGACAATTAAGTTAGTAAGCCCAAGTTCATTGTTGGAGAAGGACATCTTGTTTTTATAGGTGGCATCCCTCTGGCCCAAATTTTGTCTTCATTGGAGTAGTAGAGGAGGGAATTAGAGGGAAGAAGTCCCAAAGGAGCTAAGGAGAAGTAATGGGTAGTTGAGAGTTGTTTACAAACAAATTTGTGAACAACTCAATAGAAGACCCTATGTGTTGATGCATTAATGAACGAATGATCATCTAGAGTGTAGATTTGTAAGATGATATCAGTGACCTAAAGGAGTAGGACCATTGATAGAGGTAGAGTTGCAGATTGGGAACAAAAGAACTAGCAATTATGTTCATGCTACAATCAGAGCAATTGAGAAGTTGACTACATCAACTAGATGATCAATGTATCCTTTTCAGGCAAGTTTGGTTGTCATAATTGTTGACAATAAAACCTAGTATGTATTATTGTATCAATGGATATATGAGGGTCATTATCTCTAGTACAAGAGCCCTAGATAGTTGTACTACAGTTTGTTAATATAACAAAGTTAGTTGTTGAAAATTGTAAAAGGTTACTATATTTGTGCACATGTTGATTTATTGGTGTACCTTATTATGTTGTGCAAAGTAGTTTGTTGTGGTATATTGGATTGGTAGTGTTAGTGATTCTAAGACCCTAACCTAGATTCCAATACCATGGAAAAACAATATGGTATTAGATCTAGTTTGAAGGGCCATTATATCAGAGTGTGCACAATGAAGTATAACTTAAGAGGGATTCAATCACATCATTGTTGAAGGGCTTATAATAGTGTCGAAGTTATCAGTTGGTCAGCAGTATGAGGACAAGTTGGAAGGGTTATCCAACTATAATCCATGGAAGGAAAGGATCAAGTTGGTTCTGATGGTGAAAAAGATCTAGGACTTTACTGAGAAAGAGATCAAGAAGCCAATTGAACCTAAGGAGTTGGAAGTGTACATAGAGTTGGATACGAAGGCGGACTTTATCATCCTAGATGGTGTCAAGGATCCTCTAATACCTCATTTGGCAAGAAGAGCAGTGCCCATGAGATATTGAAAAATCTTCAGGATTTGTTCCAGAATAAGAGTGAGAACCAATTGTTGGTGTTATAGGATAAGTTGAAGGCCACCAAGATGATATAAGGTCAAGGCATGACTTCATATTTGAAAAGGTTGTCTTAGGTTCAAGATGAGCTTACTACCATTGGTGAGACTATTTTAGATTCTAATATGGTGAGGATTGCTTTGAAGGGGTTTACTCCAAAGTGGATGTTGTTTATCAAAGGGATTGTTACTAGGGACAAGATGAAAAAGTGGAACAAGTTATGGGATGACTTCAATTGGGAAGAATTGCTAGATGAGGATCTTCATCCGAACAAGAAGGCTTCTAACGACAATGTGTCTTTTGTAGTGAGAATGAAGGGCAAGAAAAAGGAAGACTTAAGTAATATTAAGTGTTTTAACTATGAAGAGTATGGTCATTATTCGATGAAGTGTCTGAGGAAGAAGTAAGGAGATGATGAGAAGAATAAGGGGAAGAAAGTTGTAGGTGTCTTTACTTCTATCGATATTGATGACCTCTCAAAGAGATTGGAGAGTGAGGACTTTGCTTTGATCTCTCATTTCTCTTAGGGTACTATCAATGAGGTTGCATGGTATGTGGAGAGTGGTGCATTGAAGCACATGACATGTTCGCAAGATGTGTTCAAGACTCTGGCTGAGTATAATTCGAAGTTGCACATGGTGTTGGGCGACAAGAGTTAGAAGGATATCAAAAATATCGGGTGTCGTGAAATTCATAATGGAGTTAGGTAAGTTGATGAGAGTTCAGGATGTATTGTTGTACCAGAGCTCAGGTGTAATGTGTTGTCTATCTCAACAATCAAGTAGAAGGGGTTTGAGGTGTTGTTCCAATGTGGAAAGGTAAGACTCAAGCCCAGAGGCTCTAACTCTGCAGGTTTTGTGATTGGAGTTAGGAACACGATCTATATCAAATGATAGGCAAGCATATAGATCATGAGAAGAAGAAGCAAGACCAGGTACAGGTTCCATAGAAGAGAGTGCATGTTCTATAGGAGCATGTACATGTTCCAAAGAAGAAGGTCCAAGTTCCAAAGGTTCAAAGAGAGTCGAGTTCTGGAGATAGTTTACAGGTTTAGAGGGATAATGTGCAGCCCAAGAAGAGCGTGTGGTCAAAGGGAAGAAATGATGCTTCTATGATGGAAAAAAGGAATCGTGGAATGGCCTGAAATCATTTTAGGAGAAGAAGAAGAAGAAGAAGAAGTAGAAAGCTTCCAGTGATAGTGACACTTCTGATAAGGGCGCAGTTGGGTTTGCTAGAGTTGTGGGTGCCAAGAATTGGGCTAGTGTCGCCAGTAGTAACAATGATGATGAGTTACTTCCTAGTCTTGGAAGTACCTCCTTTGCTAAGAGGAACTTTTGACATTGGTAGCTTTGGAGGTACTCTAAGCCCTAGAGTTTGGTTTTTTGGAGGAATTGACACCACAAATGGATTTGTGGGCTAAGAACCCAAGCATGTGGGCTTTGCACCCAAGCTTGTCGATGTGGAACCACTAAGATATTTGGACACTTGGCACTTGGAGAATGTAGGGAACCCTTAGTGGAGTAAGGGGCCACTTGAAGCACCAAGATATGCCTTGTAGAAATGGAGATAATAATTTTTATGTCTTTCCAAGAGGACTGGTGGCCAAAAATAAAAGTTAGTTGGCTTAGAAGTGTGCCCTTAAGGAGTGCATTGAAGACCAAGGTGAAACAAATAAATAGAAGGCTCATTGAGGCTAGAATAAGAAAAGGAACGAGAAAAGGAACTCATTTGGTGCTTTTTCAAGATTATTTTGAGGGCTGAGTGGATCAGGAGCACGGTCAAGGTCAAGGAGAAAAGATCTAGCAAGTTTGTGCAAGGTTAAGGGTTGTTTTCTATCACTATTTGGGTTGTAGGTTTCTTGGGTTTATTGTAGGTGTATGATTGGTCTATTTAAGAGGGTTGATAGGCCTAGAAGGGTCCAAACTCTAGCTGCATTCACTAGAAGGGACAATGTAGGTGTGGGGAAGGAGAACTCAGGTTTTAGAGCTTTTTAGGAGGACTAAAGTAACCCTAGCCAGAATTAGAAATTGCAAAACAATAGAGAACAAGAGGGACAACATGACACTGGGGAATATGGTATGTTATCCTTCTTATTTTCATTGATTGTTTCTTGTGGATAGAGTCTAGTTTGGACAAAGATTGTTTTTAGGAATCTTAACATTGTTGGAGGGAAACAAGTAGGTGATCAACGTAGACCTAGATCAGTTGCCAAGAAGGACTTTGACAGCTATAACGAGGTGAAGGTTGGAGGTTGTAGTGTTGACACCTTGAAGGGCAAAGGACAACTACGTGAGTCATCCCAAGTTCATTGTTGGAGAAGGACATATTGCAGTGATAGGTGGCAGCCCTCTAGACCAAAGCTTGTTTTCAATGGAGAAACATAGGAAGGCATTAGAGGGAAGAAGTCCCAAGGGAGCTGAGGGGAAACAGTGAGTAGTTTAGAGTTGTTCACAAACAAAGTTGTGAACAACTCAATGGAAGACCCTATGTGTTGATGCATTGATGGACAAATGATCAATTAGAGGGAAGATTTGTAGGATGAGTTCAATGACCTAAAGGATAAGGACCATTGATAGAGGTAGAGCTACAAATTAGGAGAAGAAGAACCAACATTGTGTTTAGGGTATGATAAAGGTAGTTGTGAAGTCGACTACATCAACTTCTTGTTGAGGGTGGTTTGGTTGTCATGATTATTGACAACAAACCCTAGCTTTCATTCTCGTATCAATGGATGTATAAGGGCCATTATCTCTAGAACAGGAGCCTTAGACAGTTGTATTATATTTTTTAATATAACAAAGTTGGGTTGTTGAAAATTGTAAAAAGTTGTCTATATTTGTGCATGTGTTGATTAACTATTGTATTTTGTTCCATTGTGAGAAGTAGTTTGTTGTGGTATATTGGATTGGTAGTGTTAGTGATTCTAAAACCCTAACCTATATTCCAATACCATGGAAAAAAATATGCCCAGATGGAGCCAAGGCACATAGAAATCAAAGGTGAACCAAAAATTGAGACCCATACATCTCTAGCCAAAACCAAGGCCAATAGGAACCAAGCCCATAGCAACCAAAGGAATTTGATGTTGAATAATTGAGTCATCAATAGGAAATTCATGACAAATTCCTTTTGCATTTTCTTAGAAGTGTCATGAACAAAAACCACATGCTCCCTTGCAACCCTTGTAGACTGGCACTCACACCCAAGCATCAGGACCAAAGGCCTAAAAACACCTACAGGAATCACTTACCTCGTTAAATCGTCAACAAACAACCTCCTTATAAGGAAAATCCAGAGCTCAAACCGTATTTTCATAATTCCAACCATTGAAATAGGTGGTTCACTAAGACAAAGAGAAAGTTTCAAACCCAATGGCGATGGGGGAGCACTCCCTCTTTAAATTAAATAAGAAACTCCACATCAAATTGTGATAAACCCAAAAGCATGCAACTGTAGACCCATCATCCCGAGCTACATTAAGATTGTTTACCAATTTGCATGGGAGGGCATGTACATACCACCCCCTCTTAATTACAGTGGGAGGTGGTGGGGTGGAAAGCACCCCTCCCAAACTCCTCTAACATTTGAGTACTCACCCTAATCAGGGAGATGTACATAAAAATTCTATATAAATTGATGAATATGAATATCACAATGAACCATGACCATTCAAGAACACTGCGTTAAACATAACCCATAAGGAATGTTGCAAGGTGACATAACCCTTAAGGAATTTTATAAGGTGACATAACCCTTAATGAATGTCACAATGTGACCTCGCCATTTACAAATGTAGAAATTTGACATAAGCCAATGAAAATGAATATCATAATGTGACATATTCGTTGGAGAACATCTCAATTGAACACAACCCTTAAAGAATGTTGCATGTGACATAACCCTTATTGGGCATTGCAATGTGACCAAACAATTGGGGAACATAGCAATTCATCATAGATTAACCATGCTTAACATTGCAAAATGACATTACCATAGTTAACCTTAGTTAAACATTATAAACATGGTCAACCATATTCAACCATGACTAACCATGTCCAACCATGGTCTATTAAAGTGAATCAAAGTAAAACAAGGTCAAAAATGGCAAACCATAGTTAAACATGGTCAAAACATGGATAGACATAGCCAAACATGTCAACAAAATAGAACCAATTCTGATCAAATTCAACCATGGACAACCATAGTCAATCATATTAAACATGGACAACCACAATCCTCCATATTAAACCATGATTTTCCAAATATAGCCATGGTCAATCACGGTTGATCATGTTCAACCATAAACAACTATAGTAAACCATACTAAAACCAAAGTAAACCAAAGAGTTTGAGAGCCATGGTTAATCAAAGACAACCATAATAAAACATTATTGGCCATGGTCATCCATAATTAACCACATTTAGCATGGTAACCTATAATTAAACATGGTCAACAAAATTCAACCATGATGAACCTATGTCAACTAAAGCCATCCATGTTCAAACATGTTCAACCATTGACTACCAAATCTAACCATGGTCAACTTAAATTAAATATAGTCAAGCATATTGCAATATAAACTACTATAGTCTATTATATTCAGATATAGTCTATTATAACCAAATAAGGTCAACCAACTTTAACCAATATCAACCATAGTTAACTATGGTTAAACTTGGTAAACTATGCTCAACCATAGCCAAACATGGTTAACCACGAACAACTATGGTCAAACATGGCCAATATATTAGACAACCATTGTCAATTAATGTCAATCATAATCAGACATAGATAGTCATACCAAAATATTGTTATACATAGTTAACCATAGTCAATTATAGTCAAACATGATCTACCATGGTCAACTAAGGTCAATCGAATTCAACCATGGTTAAATACAACCACCCTTGTTGAAACATGTTAAATCATAGTTAAGCATAGTCAAGCATTCTCAACTATATTCAATCATGGAAACCTACATTCAAACATGGTCAACTACAGTATCCTGTATTGTAGATGTTTTTATAGTCATTGGGTTACTTGTTATTTTCTGTTGATGATTTACAATTGTTGGCAATTATTTGGTTTCCTAGAATGCATCTTCATAACTTTTTTCCCACCATTAAATTTCTAGTGATCATATGGTGATATGCCATAGGTGTAAGTTTGAGTAACCATATGTCATATGAAAATAAGAAGAAGAAACACGAAAGCTTGCAACTTTAGAAGGAACTCGCAAAATGTAATTCAAATTCGTAATTTTGAAATTTATAAATGAATAATTCTAACTTGCAATACTGAATTTTATAAATGGGAAGGAGCATTTGAGTTTAACTTCAAAAGATCCTATAAAGTTTCCCTAAAGACAATGAACCCATCTAAAATATTCGACTAGTTTGAAATATCCCAATAGTTTAGAAAGGAATTTGAAAGATGTTAAGGATGATATTTACACTCCTTCAACATTAGAAGAAGGTAGATGATTTTTACATTCCTTCAACAATTTAAGAAGGTACATGGTTTTTACATCACTTCAACAAATGAAGAAAGCAACATATTTGGAGAAGGCAATGTATAATGATGGTAATGATGAAGGTGATATATTGAGGTAATTGGAAGGAAGTGTTAAATGTCAATTTATGGAATTTTAGAGCAGTGTTAGAATTATTATTTGTGGCCAACATGATTTATTTTCCTTTTTTTGTATGAAATGGTTGGGGGAATTGGAAACAAGGCAGAATCTCACCCGCTTCACACATGGCCAAAACATCTAACCTACCACTATAACCCCCATTTTTTTTGCGTAGCGCCCGCCATCACATGTTTGTGCTATGTAAGGATTTGAACCAAGGTGGGTGGTGTTAACATTGTGAATCATAACCATTTGGTCTAGAAGTGTAATCATATATTAATCCCATCGTGTAATATAAAATGGATGAAAGACATTGAGGAACGCACTATCAATGATCCAGGTCGATATTGGTGGCCACCCACCTATTCCCCCTGTACCTCCAATCGATTTCACTAGTTTCCTTGATTATAGCAACATTTACCATTTTTAGCATATTTTTGGGTCCTAAACTTCTGGAGGTTTTTTTACCCCCTAAATGACATTCTTTTTGGGTTCGTTGCAGGCCCTTTACCTTAGGACCTGCCACAAATCCTATAGTAATCGAAGATATCTTTCTAACAAGGTATCGTATGCACCAAACATAGATCATATAACCAAGTTACAACACCGAGAAGTTGGTTGCCCAACTAATTCCAATGGGGCCCACAAACTCTTGGTGTTCCATCTCCTAGGGTTAGGTTTTTGGTTTTTTATCGTTTCCCTTTGTTGTTCAATAATAAAAAGGCCCTTAAGCCTCATTGTAACATAGCACAGAGGCATGTAGCTGCCACATCACTTCTCAGAGATAAACTAATGCGTCCTGAGCTAGTTTATTTCCATTTTGTATGTAACCATATTTCAGTTCTTTGATGTTAATGAAATGAAGTTTTATTTCTGCAACATCTTTGTGTTTGTGTTTATGTTTATATATGTGTTCTCTTACATTCATGCATAAGTCTGGATTAGTGGTATCAGAGTGGACTACTCTTTCTTTATTTTTCTTTACATGTCCCCAACAAGGTCAAGGTATAAGGAGTTGGAGCTCAAACTAGTTGAACCTTTGCAAGGCTAGCCTCGCAAACCCCAACGACCTCCCATGGTGGAAGAGAAGAAAGATGAGGGATTAGGAGATCCTTTCAAAATATTGCTCAAAAAAGCCCTCGAGTGACAAAGGAACGCAATGATTGACAGATTTTCCCATATCCTTCGACGACTAACCACAAGCGACTCATCTTCATCCAACAACCACTCTAGAGGTTCCACTCCCTTTAAGGTACAAGTAAAATTTTTCATTCCCATATTTGAAGGCTAGATAGATGTAGACATCGTAAATAGATGGTCAAAGTCACCCCCCATGTAAGGGATTGATGGGAAACCTACTGTGAACAGAAGGACGAGAGAGAACCCTCATTGATTTCAGCCGCGCCGACTTAGAATTATTTCTTAAACACCATCAATGAACAATATCACTTTGTTAGTAGATATGAAGATAAATACATAAATTCAACGACACTATGGCATGGAAGGGACCAAGACATGCCATATTTCACAAATATTTTTCATACCCTTCGCACAAAGTTGGGTATCAAGGATTCTGAGTGGAATTTGGTACTCAAGTACTACAGCTATCTACACAAGTAAATCGAGAATGAGATGGAATTCCTGGACATATCCTCACTTGGCGCCACCTATCGATATGTTATCAAGTTAAAAAAAAAAAAAATTAAATAGAAGAAGCGATACTTTGGATCTGTGAATCCAAAGCAAGGGAAATGTGCCCCCAAACCGTAGAACAAAGAAAAAATCCAAGGCATGGAGATCGAGGACAACCAGCCGAAGCCACAAGAGGAGAACAACACCACAAAGACAAAGGACACAGGAAAATGGTGTGAGTTCCATAAGAGCCCTAATCACAAAACAAGTGATTGTTGAGCCAATTAGTCATTGGTGGTCGATCTGAGGGCTTCCAAATCATATGCATGTTCCAACTTAGAGTCAGAACCTGATAAGGGGAATGTCAAAGTGAAGCTTATTATTAAGGTGGAGCCCAGGGCCACTGCTGCCACCACCAAGATCCAGAATATTGAGCCCAAAGATCCAGAGGAGGGGGAGCGTCTCTTCCACTCACAATTGTGGGTGAAGGGTTCTCTGCTATAGTTCATTGTCGATAGCAAGAGCCAAAAGAACCTAGTTTTAGCAGAGGTCGTGAAGCGGTTGGGTCTATCGACCACAAAACACCCATAGTCATACACTATCATATGGTTTAACCAAGGACGATATCTTCGCCTCAACCAACAGTGTCACCTTCCCTACAACATTAATCTCTTCACATATGAGGTATTATGTGATGTTGCTCCTCTTGAAGTTTGTGATGTATTATTAGGCCAACCATAATTGTGGAATCATCATGATGTGTATGATCCTAAGCCTCACACTATTATTATTACTTTGGGAAATAAGTTATACAAGATACCGGAGGTAGCACCGCCTACCGCCATCTCTTTGATATCTGTGAAGCAATGTAGTAAGATCATTTCCCAGACTGAGAAATTTTTCTTCCTTATGATTCATACTTAGGTCAAGGAGAAGTTTTTGGCAACATCCCTGACCTCCAGACAGGGCTCCTCCACATGAAAACAACAGATGGACAAGATTGTGGAGTAGTACAAGGACATCTTCACCTCACCCACATGGGTACCTCTACACTGTCAAATCAAGCACTCCATCGATCTTACCCCGGGCGCCCCACTACCTAACAAACCAATATATAAATGCTCTATTTTGGAGAACGATGAAATAAAGAGGTAGATTCAGGAGTTGTTGAAGAAAGGGAACATCAGGCCAAGTTCATCACCCTGTGGGAGCCCGATTGTGTTGGTACAGAAGAAGGACGAGACCTGGAGACTCTGTATTGAATATCGAGCACTGAATAAGATAATTGTCCGGAATAGGTATCCAATCCCATGGATTGATTACCTTCTTGACCAACTCAAGGGGGCCAAATATTTCAGCAATATTGACTAGAAGTATGGTTATCACCAAGTCCCATTCGAACCCTCCAATGTGTGGAAGATTGCCTTCAAATTTAAGGAGGGACTTTTCAAATGGTTGGTGATGCCTTTCAAGTTGGCAAATGCCCCCACAACCTTAATGAGGTTGATGGATGGCATCTTGAGGCCCTTCACCAACTCATTCATGGTATTGTTTTTGGATGACATCCTAATCTTCAACCAAAGTTGGGAAGAGCACCTTCACCATATTTGAGAGGTCCTCCAAACATTGTGTCAACACAAGTTGTGCACCAATTTGGAGAAATTAACTTTTGGTATGTGTTACCGGGAATAGTGTCCACTCGGAGCTGCTATTCCCATTAAGACTGGTAGTTATCTTAGAAACAAACAAGTAAAGTCTACTTTCACTGTCCCTTATGAAAATAGATAAGAGTGGAACAAAGGACACCAACCTTAGTCTTGCGCTTGGATCCCTTGCTTGATTCCTCTCCTTCCTGATAGATCTTTGCCACTTCTTCTTCGTCTGCCCAGCTTCAAAGAGCACCTATGGAATCAAAGCAGCATACTACTATCGAAGAACAGAGATCTATATTCATAAATAATACAGGACCAGATATGTGTTAACCATACAAATGCATATACATTCAAACATACAAGAATATGGATGAAAACTTGAATAGCTTTATTAATATCAAGAAAAGCAAGAGGATTACAACCAATAGTTATGACCCATCATCATCCTCCAACAAGAAAGCCCTTCTTCACCTCAAGTAAATCTTAGATCACCCAACACTATGAAGTTTCACAAGAAAACCAACAGCACTTCTCTACAAGATACAAGATTCGAGCCTCTGGATCTCTGTGATGAGGGATCCATATATAGATGATTGTAGGGGGGTGAGTCATATTCTGGGGTTTTTATTAGTGTCCTCTCTCTGATATTTCCTGATTCCACTTGGAGGCTAATGATCTCTTACTCATCCCTGGTCGAAAACAGAGAGGCAAGTGTCAGAGGGGAAGCTTCTGGAAGATTCCATGATCTTCCACCTCGCAAATTGCCCCTGCCATTTGTCCATTCTCGCCCATCACACCCTACAGAGGGGCCATTCAGTATGCATTGCACCCTTTACACTGGGAAGGTGATATTCATCGCACCCTCTGCACTGGGTATTCAGTATGGTCCAGTTTTGACCATTTCTGAGCAGTTTTAGTGGAGAACTTCTAGGAGATGATGTAATCAGCTGACCTTGTTCCTTTAGGTAGTGAAACAACACTTTTAGGGACTTAGGAGCCCTTAGTTTATGGACATTTATCATTGGGGTACAATGCCCAAAAATTTCTATAACATTTACCCCCTAAAGCATGAGGTCGTTAATCTTTTGATGTTGGGTGAAATGATTTATCATGAGGATCCGAAGTTTTTTCGAGCTGGGAGGCGACCTGTAATAAGATACAATACAATACATTATCTTCATAATATTCTTTCATGATCTAGCTGAGGCGGGCATTCCCATGCTCAGCTTTATAAATTCATTTTCATGTACATAAGATAGACAATCGTCTGTGTAGCAGTCTGATGATTCAGACTCATCGTCCTTTGATTTGGATGATCATCTGTTCGGCAATGATGTACATTTGACGTCTTTATATTCCTGAATATATCGCAACCCAGATGGACGAAACTAGATCCAGGGTCTTCAAAACTTGTTCAATCTTTACTCAGAGTACAAGTCGATCCATGTGAAAAATGTTTTGGAGTCGAACATGGAAAGACATCGCTTGATTACCAGCCAATGATGTAAGCTGTTAACAGGCACGAGAGGAATCACTAATAATGGCAATGACCCTCAAGGTACTACAGTACAATTCACGCGGTGTGAAAAAGGACTTGGCGTCGAACACCATGCACAATCTCTCGGTCGAAGGCCATTAATGTAAACCTGTCGTCGAAAGTGAGAAACTTGCCATTGAGGCATGCAAGCTTCAAAGTACTGAAAGGGTTGTTCCTAGGTCGACTTCTTGGATAATGAGCTGATGTCGACAAGAAGTGACCCGTCATAGGAGGGCCTTAATGAATCCCACATCTATGACACAGAACGAAGCAAATTATTTTGGAGGTGGAAACGATCTAATGATACAGGGTTCAGGGTGGCGGTCATGAAAAGAATGGAGCGTGAATGTATTGCAGCGGGTGAGACACAGGCGAATTCTCTGAATGACTTCTCTTGAACATATCGACGACACTGACGATGGATTGGTAGCGTTAACCCCAAAGATGGATGGTATGATGGACCAATGGTGATATAACCAGTGAACGGAAC
Organism: Pinus taeda; assembly: GCA_000404065.3. NCBI lineage: Eukaryota > Viridiplantae > Streptophyta > Pinopsida > Pinales > Pinaceae > Pinus > Pinus taeda. The sequence continues at coordinate 32,730 of APFE030153539.1, forward strand.
AACCCAACCCGGCTCGGATGCGGAGAGAAAGTGTCATGTTCAATAGCAACTTGCTACCAATAAAGTTTTTTCAAGTTTTCTTCCCTCCATCCAGGTTCCGCCCGAGTTGATGTTTCCCACTTGTTCACAACTGAACTGATCCAATCATATGCTTTTTACTTATCCTCTCCCAGATGTATTAAGACTTAGCCTGACTTGCTAAATGAAAAGGTTATTCTCCTCAACTGCTTCTTTCTCGAAGTTCCCATTCATCAACACATATGGGTGTACGGTGGTCGGTCTGTCTGAACTTAAGAGTCTTTCCCAATTGGAACATAAAAGGAAGCTCCAGTGAACCCGTCTGAACCTGGCACGAATCAATGATTTAAAGCTTTCCCCGCCATCCATTTCTTCAAGTCGAGGAGACCCAGTCCCTTTCAGTACGGTCGATCCTTCGGAACCCACAAGCATAAACCCCAATTGTATCATAGTCGGTTCTTCTTAATGCTGCCTCCTTCTGGGTGAGATAGGTGGAGTTAGAATGTGCTTTGTGGGTCCGCCCTTGGCTTCGCACTGGGCCATGACCAGTAACTTTTTATTTTTTTCAAGCTTGAGGAGGATAACATATGCTTGTTCTATAATCTGCCCTTCGGGTGAACCTGTCGCTATATTTTAACGAGCCTAGCGACAGTGAAACTCGTTCTCGTCCATTTGGACGAGTTTGTTGCTATTCGGTTTTAACGAGTTTAACGACAACGATAACTCAGTCCTTTTCAATTTTAGAGATCCTGAAAGGGACGGAAAGGAAACTCCAAAGATTCTTTTTCATCATATAATCCCTTAAGTCCGAAAAAGCATAAAATAATATGAAAGAGATGAATTTTTTATAGTTTTAACGAGCCAAACAAGACAAGCACTCGATCTTTTTGTGTAATAATCCCTCAAGTCCAAAAAGATTTAAATCTAGAGGAGGGATAGCACTTTCGATGACTCTAACGAGCCAGAGAGGCTAATCGCTTGACAATCTTTTCATATTTTACGAGTCGGTTGAAAAGAGCTTAAAGGAGACTCGTTTTTCGAGGAATGAGTGATGATTTCGGGTAGCAGCTGATTCCAGGTAAGGTTTGGAATTTTCCAATCACGGCAGTGTCACAAGGATGGCTGATAGAATCACTCTTCACAAATGTTCCTCGAAAGGGTAAACAATCAAATGGAGGTGAATGATCAGCTAAAAAACAAAGTGGAGGTGATGATGGGAACACGACCAAGGCTCAAAAGCTAATGATAACGCATTCACAATAGTTATTTACTGGAAAATTGGTTCATTTTTTAATGATCTTAAACTCTGGGGGAAACATTTGCTCATTGCTTATGTTTATTTTTTAACGAGCTTGAATTCCGCGTTAAAACTAATCGTGGCGGGTTTATTTTTAAATGAGCTTGAACCCTGCGGTAACATTGCTCGCCAGTCATATAATAAGGATGTCTCATCTAAGATGCCATTTTTTATGGGGCTTGCACCTTTTTTAAGCTTTGCCCCGGATCCTTTCTTTATGCAAGCTAGGAAACGACCAGTCTTACGAGTTTAAAGGGTTAGAGGACCTAAAAAATTTAAAAATAAATGGTTGCTATTCACTTGCATGCAAAAAGGTTTGCATGCCCCCAAGTATAGCGAAACATTCCCAAGTTACCATGAAAGTTCTCCATCCGCGTTGCAGACAAAATGCTTCCTTGGCGATGTCTACCAAAATAGATAAAGGTGAGTGGCACAGTCGCCTCCACTCACATAAATTTGACGAAGGAATCTTATTCCAGTCTAATCCCATTTTCTTGTGAGGACGGGTGTGCCAAACTAGTCATATATCCTCCGCGGAAACCTACTCTATACCCAAGGTTTTCCTGCCAAAACAGACCAGGGTGCATGCCCCCTGGGTTTCCGTCATATCCTCTTGAATCACTCACGCTCATTAGGTGGACGGACTGGAGATCGATGAGACATTCCTTGCGTGAAAAGACCATTTAGGGATGGCATTTGACTATTTTCTATGTGTGAACCGAGGAATGACAGTTGGTCTACGAGCTTGACCACTCTGCCTTCGTGCGGAAAACACATTACTCTAAAGAGTGAGGAGACGACGGCTCCCATGCAATAAATATAGTCACGTCCAAGGAGTAGATTATAATCCAGGGATCCTTGAACTACCATCACGTTTAGGTGAATGGTTTTCCTTCTCAAAGCAATGGGCGTATTGGGAAGGATCCCTAATGGTCGACTAGTTCCTTTGTCAAAGCCTGTCAGATTTCTCATTTCAGGCAAAAGCGATGGTGAACCAAGTGCTTTCCAAGCAGTTGAGGAAAGGATACTCACAAAATCCCCTTCACCTATGATGGTACCAGCCATGACCATTCTGTAAGCTTGTACAATGATTCGGAATGGTACACTAGCTGGTAAACGGGGTCTGCCTAGTAGATTCCAGTCGAAGGAAACGACTAGGTTGCTTGGAGGTGGGACCAAATAGATGGCCGGATATGATTCTGATGAACTTCCTTCCTGCGGTAAAGGAATAGGTAGACTGCCCCAAATTTTATCGGAGTCTGTGTTTACGAAAAGAATTTGAACGGTGTCATTCTCTTTCTCTTCGGTGACAATATCATTCGAAGATGAACATTCTTAAGGCAAGACCGGGTCAACTGCCGCCTTGACCTTTTGACTTTCGTCTGGTATGGATTCAGAGGGTTCAATTTCAATGATAGACGTTTCGGCCGACCACAATGGCGTGCCAGCCGGATTTTCAACCACTGTTGGACTTGGCAAGAGTTTCTTATATCCAGGAGGGAGCCGTAGCAGTGAAGTAGGACGGTCATCCAAAAATCTTTTAGCTTCGTCAAGGAAGGTACAACGGTGTACGGCGTGATCACCTTCACACAATTTACAAGGAAATTTTCGATTCCTTTTCTGTCCAGATACTTCATTTTCACTGGTTGATGGTGTGCTTTCAACATGATCATCAGAGGTTGACGACACCGGATTGTGCAAACGAGGAGACAAGTCCCTTAAGATCTGAGGGATGCAAGGACAATATCGATGATAGTGGTCTCCATTACAAATGACACATGGAGATTTAGGTTTAGACGGTGTGGTGTGAGGATTTTCGCTAGACGACGCATGGTTTCCCCCTTTCGCTTTTGGTTCTTTCTTCTTCTTTTCTTTTTTCTCTTCTACTTCTTCTTCTCAGTTACTTGATCCTTAGCTTTACCAGCTTTATCAAGCGAAGGGGAAGGAGGGGAGGGAGAAACAGATGAAGTAGAAGGTTGGGTGGCAACTCTAGTATCATCTAGTTGCTGACTTAACTGTTCAGGAATTACGCTATTCTGAACGACAGAGGTAGAGAAGAGTCATACAGGAAAACCAATCGTTAACTCCGGAAGTGACAATGTGGTCATATGGGGTGCACCAACATCCCCCCAAGAGGAGAAAGGACTAGGATTTCCTCCAAGGGGAAATCCTTGGTTGGTAGACTCCATTTTTCTCAACCTAAAGACCAACGAGGGAACTTTTGATGTTATTCCGATTAAAATAAATTTTAGACGTTTTGACACAACTTGTTTTTCAATTTTTAAGTGTCGAGAAAAAACAAAAGATGACTCTAGTCACCTTTGATTTTTAATGACCCTGAAGTGACAAGTGCTCAGATGGACCTTTTCCTTTAAGGAGTCTGAAAAGGAACGAAAGAGACTTCTCTAGAAATCTAGGCAAAGGGGATTACCAAACCAATCGCAAAACTGTAGAATACTTTTTACAGTACGGCAATCAATCTTCCCGAATGTTGTGTTCAGTGCATTGCGATCGATAGGGCGGCAGACACGGCTTCCTAAGGATAAAGGATGCAGACTATTGTGGTCTCCCAATATATACTCGACGGTACGTGGGAGCATAAGTCCATACTGGCACTTGTTGTCTCAGAGTGGAGGAATCACCCAACCAATAATGAAAACAACAGTTACCAGGTTTTACGACGCCGGAATACGTCTCTAGCCTAAACCTCTAGATGTGTGTTAGGTTCCAAAGCGTTTTTAGATTCATTAAATTTATTTTATAGTTGATCTTGTTTAAAAAATTTCCTTTCAGGTTCACCGTGTGATGTGTATACAATTCCTAAAATGCAGTCTAAGATGATAAACAACTGTTTAATCTTCTTTTGTCAATGAAAATCCTAGCTACTAAGGAAAGAAAATTGAGAGTCTTTAAACAAAGAGCACAGAGCACACACTAAATGCACTGTCCTAAATCAAACAAAGCAATCTAAATGAAAATGCACATGCATGTATTTGTTTTCATCCTTCTTAATGTATGAATGATGATAAGAAAGCTAAGTGCAAATCTGAATTATTTTCAAAGCGACAATACTTAACAAATTTCTTTTCAAAATGAAGTGAATATAAGGGTGACACTTTGCAATTTCGAAATGAAAACTGTTTTTCGACACTTTAAAAACTACTAATTCAAATCATATACAAGAGTAACAGTACAATCGACTATCAAGAACAATGGGATTCTATTCTATCACTGAAAACGACACTTACAACACTTTCAGATTAAGAAACGACAGTTCGACTACACTACTTCTTTGCAAAAGAGAACTGAAAATGGCGCACAATACATAAAAACACTTACAGTTCTTTGCACAATAGAGGCAGAATGATGGAAGAAGA
>APFE030153539.1:45954-59195 GCA_000404065.3 Pinus taeda
ATGGTTGTAATCCTCTTGCTATTCTTGATCTTAATAAAGCTATTCAAGTTTTCCTCCATATTCTTGTATGTTTGATTATATATGCATTTGTATGGTTAACACATATCTGGTCCTGTGTTATTTTTGAATATAGATCTTTGTTCTTCGATAGTAGTATGCTACTTTGATTCCACAGGTGCTCTTTGAAGCTGGGTAGATGAAGAAGAAGTGGCAAAGATCTATTAGGAAGGAGAGGAATCAAGCAAGGAAACCAAGTGCAAGACTAAGGTTGGTGTCCTTTGTTCCACTCTTATCTATTTTCATAAAGGAAAGCGAAAGTAGAATTTACATGTTTGTTTCTAATATAGCTACCAGTCTTAGTGGGAATAGCAGCTCTGAGTGGACACTATTCTCGGTAACACTTGTTCAAACTACTTGTTTGTCAATCGTAGACTTGAGTCATATACTGTTGCATAGACTCCTCATTTTCAAATTTCTAGGAGTTGATAAGTTGAATTGTTCAAAATAATTTGTCATTTAACAGACCATATTGACTCGAGTCATTAACCAAAATAGCTCTTTATTCCTCACAATGCATTACAAATCGTGAAAGCATAATTATTGAAACTTTATTGCCTTCTTTATTTTCTTGCTCATCTTGTCCTTTTTCATCCTATACCTGTTTTCCTTTCCAAACCTTCTTTCTCTCATCATCAAGTTTTTCATTCATGATTGATTCCATATGGTACCAAAAGATACGAGTTATGTGTCCATAGTTATGACATTTGTAACATTTGATGTTATTCATAGAAGATTTCGTTAGGTGTCTATCTCGTGATCTTGCAAACTTGCTCTAGGGTTTTGTCGATAATAGTGGTACCTGTTTGGAACTTCACAATCTGATCTAATATTCACCCTATGAGTGACCTCAGTTGACGATTTATTAAACAAAAGGTATTACAGACTCATGTGCTGGTGTGTGATCTGTAATATTGAAACAATGGATCAATCAGATTGCCAATACACAGACATTTTAAATGGAAAGACAGTAGAGAAATATAGTAAGCAACACAAAGACACAAACAATTTTTAATAAGGAGTTCACCCTATTCTCCAGGGCTACATCTCTGGTCCAGCTTCATTGGTGGCCTTGTTTTATTGCGTATTATAGCAGAGAAAGTACAATACAGGGACTCAATATGAGTTCTCCTGGAGCAGATTTTGCTTGGCAGGGTGGTTCTTGGATTCCCCAAGCCACTCAAAGTTCACAGACTCCTTTTCTTCCTACCAGCCCTGTGACCCTTGGTCTACAGTGGAAAGAGGGAATTGTGGTGCTCAGTCTGGACATATTCCTCTCTGGGAAGGCTTGAATCTTCAAGCTCTCTAGTGTTTGGTGCTGCCTGTGGTCAGCTCGGCCCGCTATCTCCTCTGCTTGGCTTAACTATTCTCTGTGTTCAGTCCTCCTCTCGAGGTTCACTATTCACTGTCTCTCTCAGTCGCTTGGATTCTTCTCCAAATCCTCCTCTCCTTTTCGAATGTCTCTGTTCATGGCTTTAACCAGTCGATCCTATGCCTGTTCGGTTCCTCTCCCGCCTACGCCGATTCTCCTCCTACAGCTGTGCTTGGAGTTCCCTATTCAGCGTCAGCATGAACACTCAGGGAGTGCTACATGTCTCCATCTAACTAGTGTCAGCATGCTTCTTCATCTCATTCCTCTAGTTATGTCGTGAATACGCTCTTTCTCCACCGTGGCGATCAACAGATTCCAAATCCTTTTTTAAATCGCAGCTTATTTCCCTATCAATTACGCTTCTTTCTATCAGGCTCAATCTCAGCTGTCCAATCTAGTCTCCTCTAGATCCAATGTCATAAGCACGTCGAGTGCAGTTGACTTGCTCGACTGTTAACGTGCGATCACAGCGGTTTTTCTCTCACCTCCATTGCCACACGTCGATCGCTGATTGTGATCGCTCCACTTTCTCCAAAACCTCTTACTATTCAAGGGCACCTCGATCAAACCGTTGGTTTCTAGGCCATGGGTCCCATCGTCGTACATTGGCGCTTTTTACCTTTTTCTACCCACGGTCCTCTGGCTCCCAACATGACCGAGTGCTTAAGGCTCCCCCATTTTAGCCCTATTTACCTAGCATAAAAATCGCCTTCTTTTCCCGATCCGGGGCTCCTAGGGGTTGTTTTGACCTCCTGCGCAGTCTCCATGGGCCTTGGTCAGCATGCTTTGACCGAGGTCCTCGTCGTTTCGTGCCAGCTACCATGGCCACTGGTTCAGGGGGCTTTTGATGTTGTTTTGGGTTTCATTAAATATTTGTTCAACTCGATACAGTCAAAGTTCTTGACAGTCTTTTGTGGATCCGATTTGGATCACGGCCTCCCTACTGAAAAAGCTTTTGGACCAGCAAAAGTTGGTTTTCTTCAAGCATCGACTAAGTGAGAAAATTGTTGTCTCACTTGTCCAATCGCAATCCACTTCGCACTGCTCAGTTTCGAACCTTTAAGCCCAATCCTGAGGTATTCCACCTATCCGCTGCGCGTCGTCCTCACCTTCCTATCTAGCGCTGTGTCTTCTTGCAACTCATTAATATATTCAAGTAGCATGTCATCAAGAGAAGGTAATTAACTCTGCTCTTCAGGGTCCTCAATCATTGAAGGCTCAAACAACCTCAAGCAGTCTGCATTCACAACTAAGTAGATGTGCATGTAAGCTAGCAGATCAATGCGAAAAGCATTCTCACCAATCTTTTGAAGTATCCTGAAGGGTCCATACCTGATAGGTTTTAGCTTTTTACCTTCACCTTGCATTCTATCCTTGTTGATATACAGTCAGCTGCTTATCATGCCTAGCCTTGTACTTGGCCTGGCGCTTTTCTAGTTGTTCCTGTACTGCCTGGTGGATCTCCTGGATCTGTTCAATGAACCTAGTTTCCATGTCCACATCATTGTGTTTATCAACCAGGGTATCTTTACCAAAGACAAAATCTAAAGGAGACCTTGGTATGAAACCAAAACAGGTCTCAAAAGGAGATCTCTATGTAGAAGAGTGTTTGGCTCTATTTTAAGCATGTTGCACATACCACAAGTGCTCATCCCAAAGCTTAGGATGTTTGCTGCAATATCCTCTCAGTAACTGGATCACCATCCTATTAACTACTTCTATCTGGCCATCTGTTTGTGGATGAAAAGTTGTGCTTTTCTTTAATTTGGTTTCCAATAGTTCCCATAGACTGGACCAAAACTTCCCCATAAATCGGGTGTCTTGATTAGATACAATAGAAGTGGGTAATCCAAAATGAACCCATACATGTTCAAAGAATAACTTTGCAGTTTGTTCAGCTGTAATCTGTTTACTACAGGGTATTAAAATACTCATTTTGTTGAACCTATCCACAACAACGTATAGATAATCATGACCTTTCCTAGATTTAGGTAGTCCTCCAACGAATCCATGGAAATTCTTTCCCAAGGGTGAGAAGGAACTTGCAAGGGAGTGTACAAGCCTAGTTTTCTATTGCTGGGCTTGCTTTTAGCACACATGGCACACCCCTTTACATATCTAGAAACTGTTTCACTCATTTTCGGCCAATAGCAGAACCTTTGCAGTTGTGCAACTGTTTTACTTACCCCAAAGTGACCTGATATCAGAGAAGTGTGTGCTTCCCTAATTATCTTTGCTCTTTCAGTTTGTGGAATGCAGAGTTTCCCACAATGATATAAGAGTCGGTCCTTCACATGATAGTCCAATTCTTCTACTCTTTTGCCTTGACACAAAGTTGCATATACATCTTTAAAGTCCATATCCTGAGCATACTATTCTATGTAGCTTCCATGCAGCACATAATCATGCTTAAGTAGGGTAGATGCATTTGTAATGGGTCTAGATAACATATCGGCAACCTTGTTATGTATGCCCTTTTTATATCTGATGACTAAATGAAACTGTTATAGAAACCCCATCCATCTGTAATGTCTTGATTGTTGCAATTTAGTTTGGGGGTGTAGGTATTGAAGTGGTTGATGATCAGTATGTATTACTGTTTCCTTGCCCATTAAGTAATGTTTCCACTTTTTCACACTCTGAACTAATGCATACAATTCTTTATCATATGTAGGATAGTTAACTACTGCAGGATCAAAAGTCTCAAAAAGACAACATATGGGTTTACCGTGCTGTGTCAACACTGCTCCCATGGCATAGTCACTGGCATCAGTTTGGATCTCAAATGGTCTTTGTAGATCTGGTAGTGCTAATACAGGAGTTGTACTAATCTTTTCTTTTAAGGTGTCGAAGGATTTCTACTATTTGCCTCCCCACTGAAACAACTTGTTCAATCCTGTCAAAGCATGTAAGGGAGCTAAAATTGAGGAAAAAATTGAAATAAACTTCCTCCAACACTATGCTTCTCCTAAGAAGCTTCTCACTTCTGTAGAAGACTTGGGTTTAGGCCAGTTTATGATGACTGCCACTTTAGAGGGATCTATTTTCAATTCACCTCCCCCTACTATATGACCCAAATAATTTAGAGGTTTTGCCAAATTTACATTTGAAGACGTTTTAACATAATTTTTTTCTCTTTTCAAAACATCTAATGTCTGCTTAACATGCTTTAAATGTTCTTCCCATGTTTACTAAAAATCAGAATGTCATCCAGATACACAATAACAAAATCATCAAGTATAAGGTCTCAGTACATCATTCATTATCTCATGAAAGTAGCAGGGGCATTGGTCAAGCCAAAAGGCATAACCAGCCATTCATACAATCCCTGCTTTGTTTTGAAAGCAGTCTTCCATGCATCTTGCTCTGTAACTCTAACCTGATGGTATCCACTGTGAAAATCTAGCTTGGTGAAATAGACAGCTTCCTTCAATTGATCTAAAAGATCATCTATTTGAGGAAGGGGATAACTATTTTTGATTATTATCTTATTCAGTGCTTGGTAATCAATGCACATTCTCCACAAGCCATCTTTCTTTCTCACCAAAATGATTAGTGACCCACATGGTGATGTGCTAGGCATGATGAACCCTTTCTCGAGCAACTCCTGCACCTGCTTCTTGATTTTAGCATTTTCTAAAGCAGACAACCTGTACATCCCAATGTTAGGCAAAGGAACATCTTGCTGAAAAATAATATCATGTATTATTCCCTTTTTGTGTGGCAGACCTTTAGGTTCTTGAAATAAGACATCATACTCTGAAACAATCTTTTCTATATCAGCTTGTTGATCAACATTACAACCCTCAAATATTTTGGTCTTATCAGGTGTCTTTTCCTTTACAACCATCAGTAAGAATTGTTTGCATGGATTTATCATTCTTTTCATCTACCCTGAGTTTATGAGAGTATAATTATTTTTGAGCTTGTGAGCTCTTACAAAGTATTCGATTCCATCTTTAACAAGTAGATACTTGTTCTCAGCTTTATAGAAAATAGCATTTTTATCATACAAGTAAGGACTTCCTAAAACAATTCCACATATATCCAAAGGAATTACATCTAACTCAACCTTATCTAAAGTTGTTGACCCAAACGAAAACTTGAGTTTGCACTGTCTAGTCACTTGTAGTTGTGCATTATCATTCAACCATCCTAATGGGCATGGTTTCTTATGAGGTGTAGTTGTTAATCCCAATTTCTTTACAATTTCTTCAGAAATTAGGTTTACTTGTGAGCCACTATCAAACAAAGTATCAATCTTTTGATTTTTGGAAACAACTAGAATATGGAAAAGCTCATGTCTTTTTCTCTCATGTTCTTCATCAATAACAGATTGAGCAAAATTACTAGTAGATGCTTCAGAATTATTAGCGTTTATACTTGTGGCTGCAATGATTGTTTCATCTCCCGAGTCTGACCCCAAATCTCTCTGAATAGATGCAGCAGTCTTCTTCTTCTTGCCCTCAAACTTCTTAGGTCTCAACTCTGGATGCAGAATCCAATAATGCTCATCATCATGCCCCTCCTTTTTACAGTGAGTGCATGAAGCTTTGCCTTTTTATGCAGTGTTAGCCTTCCTTGCTTTCCACTTCCACTTTCTTTTCTCCTTGCTCTTACTTACAGTGGGTTGGGATGGTCGCCCAACTTCTGGATTTCCATTCTTTCCTCTAGCTTCTAGATGAGTAGCTTGTACAGATACCTCATATATAATAGTGGGATTAAACATGAGCATGGTATGCCTCATGTAGCTGTGTAGACCACCAATGTACTTCAAAAGGGTTTTTGGTGAGTCTAATGAGATACCCAACATCAATGCTCTCTTTCTAAATTCTTGAGTATACCCTTGCACACTTTGCCCTTTCAACTACCGAAGAGTTTTCCAACTCATCATGGCTTGTTGCATGTAGGCCAATGGATAGAACTGCTTTTTGATTGCAGAAACAAATTCACTCCAAACAGCGATGGTCTTACCACGCTTCCTCATATCAGCTTGGGTTTTGCCTTCCCACCAAACCAAGGCAATGCCTCCTAGGCATAGGCTTGCCAGCTGAATCTTCCTCTTGTCTGAGTCTATGTTCTGTACTCTGCCATACACATCAATTTGTCTAATTTAATTGTCCAACTTTTCAGCATTTAGCTCTCCATCATATATAGGCAAATCAAATTTTACATCTAGCTAATCAAAGATGCTTTCTTATTATGCACAGGGCTACTATGAGGTGTAGGAAAGCTTTCTTCTTTTCCATTTCCCTTTTAGTGGTCATGGGAATGAGACTCATCTTCTTCTTTATCTTGTTTAGAGCCTGATGAATATTCATCCTTGTGCTTTCTAAAGTCCCTATACATTTCTTCTACCATAGACTTTATAGCTAGGAAACTTTCTATGAATTGAGGGTTTGGCCCTATAGAACCTTCTTCTGACATTGTCTCCCGAGAATAGACTCTCCCAATTTTAGGATTAGTTTCCACCAGCTCTCCTTCTCCTAATTTGAGCTTTGATCTAGTGATCATTCACAGCTAAACCAACACAAGCTTGTCTAACCTTACAACCTAGAGATCTCTGATACCACTTGATCTGATAATCACCCTATGAGTGACCTTAGTTGACGATTTATTAAACAAAAGGTATTACAGACTCGTGTGCTGGTGTGTGTTCTGAGTTATTGAAACAACGGATCGATCAGATTGCTAATACACAGACATTTTAAATGGAAAGACAGTAGAGAAATACAGTAAGAAACACAAAGACACAAACATTTTTTAATAAGGAGTTCACCCTATTTTCCAGGGCTACGTCTCTGGTCCAGCTTCAGTGGTGGTCATGTTTTATTGCGTCTTATAGTAGAGAAATTACAATACAGGGACTCAATATGAGTTCTCTTGAAGCAGATTTTGCTTGGTAGGGTGGTTCTTGGATTCTCCAAGCCACTTAGAGTTCCCAGACTCCTTTTCTTCCTACCAGCCCTGTGACCCTTGGCCTATAGTGGAAAGAGCCAATTGTGGTGCTCAGTTTGGATAGATTCCTCTCTGGGAAGGCTTGAATCTTCAAGCTCTCTAGTGCTCGATGCTGCCTTTGGTCAGCTCGGCCCTCTATCTCCTCTACTTGGCTTGACTATTCTCTATGTTCAGTCCTCCTCTCGGGGTTCACTGTTCACTGTCTCTCTCGGTCGCTTGGATTCTTCTCCATATCCTCCTCTCCTTTTCGACTGTCTCTGTTCATGGCTTTAACCAGTCGATCCTATGCCTGTTCGGTTCCTCTCCTACCTATGGTGATTCTCCTCCTACAGCTGTGTTTGGAGTTCCCTATTTGGCGTCAACATGAATGATCAGGGAGTGCCACGTGTCTCCATCTAACTGGTGCCAACATGCTTCATCGGCTCGTTCCTCCAGTTATGTCATGAATACGCTCTTTCTCCACTGTGGCAGTCAACGGATTCCAAATCCTTTTTCAAAATGCAACTTATTTCCCTATCATTTTCGCTTCTTTCTATCGGGCGCAATCTCAGTCGTCCGATCTGGGCTCCTCCAGATCCAACGTCATATGTACATCGACCACGATTGACTTGCTCGACCGTTAACGCGTGATCACAACAGTTTTTCTCTCACCTCCACTGCCATGCGTCGATCACTGATTGTGATTGCTCCACTTTCTCCAAAACCTCTTACCATTCAAGGGCGCCCCGATCAAACCGCCAGTTTCTAGACCCTGGGTCCCACCATCATACATTGGCGCTTTTTACCTTTTTCGCCCGTGGTCCTCTGGCTCCCAACATGACCGAGTGCTTAAGGCTCCCCCATTTCGGCCTTGTTCGCTTAGCAATGCGCGATTAGCACTTAAGTGCTAAGCGCTAATCGCGCATCAAAATCGCCTCCTTTTCCCGATTTGGGGCTCCCAGGGGCTGTTTTGACCTCCTGCGCAGTCTCCATGGGCCTCAGCCAACGCGCTTTGACCGAGGTCCTCGTTGTTTCGTGACGGCTGCCATGGCCACTAGTTCAGGGGGTTTTTGACGTTGTTTTAGGTTTCATTAAAGATTTGTTCAACTCGATATAGTCAAAGTTCTTTACAGTCTTTTGTGGATCCGATTTGGATCACAATCCCTAGCCATATGTCCAAAACTGTTACATTTGTAACATTTGACATCATCTCTCAAATGATCAAATTTGTTCATATTATGTTGAGTTCTAGAATAGCCTTTTCTAAAGGATTTCCTGGAATTATATTCATTCCAAACATACATGAAATATTCTGCAGCTCTATGTCCAAACCTTCCACATGAATAACAATGACCATAAAAGATAGGTTGATACCTAGGAGGAAATATTCTTCGAGTAAATATCTTCCAAGGTTCTTCCTATGAGTCTTGATATCTTGATCTAGCTGGGGGATCTACCCTTTTTTCATATCCATCTTCTTTATTTGTCATAGAAGGACTTGACTCGTTTTCAGATTTTTCTTTATAACCAAGACCAGTCTTGTCACTATATGATCATTGTTTGCTGATGAGTTCATCCAAAGCCTTTGAACTATTGGCGTAGTCTTGAAGAGTTTTTCCACTTTTTACTTCCTTTCGTAGAGAAACTATTTCAGCTTCCAATGCTTCTCTCTCCTTGTTCCTTTCCTTTACTTCTTTCTTGAGCGATTCTTCAATTCATTTGTATTCTTCAACCTTGATTTTAATATTTATGACTTGTTCCCTTTTTGTCTTTAATTTATCTTCAAGAGTGTCGATGTGCTTCTTCTCGGCCTTGAGCTCTTTGATAACCATGATTACTTCATTTTGAAATTCAACCTCAGTTATTTCTTCTTCTTCATCTCCTTTTCGTCAGGGGCCTCTTGCTTATTGTGCTTGGCCATAAACAATACTCTTTCGTTGAATTCTTCTTCGTTATCATTGTCCTTTTTGGATGAAGAGCTATCTTCTTTGGAGAAGAAACTTTTTTTAAACCATTTCTTCTCGCCTTTTTTTTTAACCTTCCTAGGACTTTTCTTTCCTTTCGTAACAACCTCATTTTTGTGAGGACATTATAGGTGACAAGCTCCCAATTCCAAATATATTGCCAAAACTTGACAAGGAAGGAAAAAGCACATTAGAGCCAGAAGCAATCACAGAAACAAGAATATGACAACTACATAATCGATCAATTTTAGAGTATCTCATAAAGTAGAAGAACTTACGTGTTGCATATTCCACATGGGAGGATGAGAATTTCATACATAAACATCTAGAACTACTCAAGTGTTGAGGACAACACTTTTTTGAAGGAGAGAGGCATATTAGGTCCCCATAATATTAGTGTATTCCCCATATTTTTATTTTTGTTCCCATCTTACATCCCTATGATACTAGTGTAGCCCCCATCATTAGGGGAATTTTGAGCTCTAAAATGGGCCTCCTAAGGAAATTATAAAATAATAGTGAAAAGAATAAATTAAGATTAGATTATATCATCAAATTTTAGAGGGAAAAAGGGAAAAAAAATTTTCAATTCATCTTTTCAACTTATCTCCCTATGGGTTTACTAAAATTTCAAGAGACAACACTTGTTGGATGCAAATTTTGATTCCTTATAATATAAGGAGTACCCATATTGCATACTTTTGATGGACCCTATTACAAAAAAAAATGAGAAATACATGAAAAACGTGATTGCAATCACGTTTTTTCATGTATTTGTTATTTTTCGTGTAGCATGGTCCATCAGACGTATGAAACATGGGTACTCCTTGGATGATGAATTAAATATTGCACCCAACGAGTACTCCCACTTGAAATTTGAGTAAAACATTAGGGAGATAAGTTGAAAATATGAGTTGAAAAAGTAGTTTTATTATTTTATTATTTTTTAATCTTTTTACTTTTTAACTCCAAAACTGGTGAATCATCCCTTATGGTTGACATCATCATCTTAAATCATATTGGTTCCTATAAAGTTTATTTGGCTGTACATGTTTTTAGGAGACCCATTTTAGACCTCAAAATTCCCCCAATGATTGTTGTTGTTATGCTCCATAGAAGCCCACTAATGTTATTGTTGAGCCCTACCATTATTATTTTTATGTAGGCCATAATTATATCATGACCCCTTAGACTCCTCTCTATACCAAGGGGGTATTGTCATTTGAATCATCTAAGAATTGTTCATTTATGTGATGTAAAAGGAGGTTGCCCCATCGAAGAAGTTAACTTTAAAGTTGATATATTTTTTCTTATGTTTTATGATTTGGTTTCATAACACACACTACCTTCATTCCATAGATAACGAAATGGCCCAAGAAAAAATTATAGTCTAAGGGAGTGTCTATAAGCTCAATCTCAAGTAGGAATTGTTTTCTTGTGACTTGGAAAGGACAATTCTAGTACAAGTCTTTAGGTTGAGAAGGTCTTATATTGTAAACATGGAGGAAGATCATAGATGGTGTCAGGTGAAACAATTGTTCCTTTAAATCTGAGCAACAAGTTCACTCTTAAATTAATTATCAATCTGGGTAACCTAGTTTTCACAAGGCTATCATGCAAAGTCTATGTTAAGGAGAATGATGACTAGTGTAAAGCATCTCAACACAAATTTGTTTGCACACTCACACTCAGCAAACATTCAAGTTGTTACACACTCCAACACAATCTCAATTCCCATAAAAGAGTCTTACAATTGTAAACCAAGTCACATTGTTATTCAACCAATCTCAATTAGAAACAACACTCCTACAACCCATCAATCATTCCACCAAATAATAAACACACATTCAAAGGAAGTGCAATCCAATATGTAACAAGAAAGTGAATAACTTGTTGCTACACTAGTATGAGGCTTAGATCCAAGACTTATGTTATCACATCATTCAAAATTTCTTCTACAATCAATAACTTATAAATAAAATTAATAATAACAACAATCACATAATTGAGAAGAATTAATTCAAATAATTACTATACCCTAACTAACGAGTGATCCCTACTAAGAAGGAGGGCCCTTCCTCCTCAGCAAGGGTTGGTGCACTAAAAAACACATGGACTACTTAGAAAATTATATAATACTACAAGTTTTAGGTTTGCATTAACAAAATATATGGATTACAATGCTTTGGTTCTTTCCTCTTCTTTCCAATCCTATATTTCTAAAATATTCATTGCCCCTGCAGGTAAACAATTCTCTTCTTTATAATTTTCAAATACAACAAGAAGATCATCATTAGAATCTTTTGTTTCTCATGTGATCTTAAAATAAAAAGATATTATAATAATTCATACAAAAATCTCCATGGTAGGGGTGAAGTTATAACAATTTCCCTTAATTACAATGATTTTATAAAGAATCTTAACTAAGTGATATGTATGCTCCATGAATATCTCTTGGTGATTTAAACTTGATGCGCTCCATCTGGTCCATATGACTAATTAGAGAAAGACAACAAGTGCAAGGAAAATTGTTCATGTATTAACAACAACTCATGGAGACTTTGATCCAAATTGATAAAGGTAAATGAAAATGAAATCTTGTAACAACAACTTCGATAGACAACTTTAAACCTTAAACAACCCATATATTAGTTTTATGACAAAAAAATGCCGGAGATAGTAGTTCTTATGAAAAATTATAAGAAAAACTAGACTAGGAAAGTGACATATGGAATAGGACATACTTAGGTGAATAAAGGTCATTAAAGTGGTCAAATGTGGTCTTGTTGTCAAAAAGGAGGAAAAATAAATAAGAAAATAGATGCAAAAAGATGACAATTCCATGGCCCAACATCTCCCCCCAGCTTAAGCATCTACATGTCCTCGTGTAGACCCTTATGACTGTGTTATATACCTAGGGGGGGTAATATGGGGTACCGAGGGAGGTACCCAAGGTAATAATGTAATAATGGGATGGGCCATAGTAATAAATAAGGTGGTTAACCCATGTCATGTAAGGGACCACAAGTAGTTAATAATAATGTAAGGGGCCCATGGTATTAGTTGATGATATGAGTAAACCATGGTAATGATGCATGGTATTGTATTTATGAGGCCTATATAGAGGCTAGAGACTCCACATGGAGAGACATGAAGAGAAATAGTCTTGTATGAACAAGCATATGGCTTGTGGAGTATTCTCCTTCCTTAAGGAGTGAATGTATGGTGTTGCCCTACCTTAAGGGTTTGATAATAGAGAAGCATTTCTATCTATTCATATCTTGTTATTCTTGGGTTATTTCTATTATCATAATATTTTGGTTTAGATCTACAAAAAGTGGTATCAGAGCTACAACGCCATCACAAAAATATTGGCGAAAAATTGAAATGGTCACAGATCCGTCAATATTGCTCAGAATCCCTATTATAACCTATTTTTAGAAATGGAACCACCATTCTGCATCTGCCCATGTGATAGAAATCCTGATTCAGCCACTAGAATTTCAGATCTACGCTGCTACTCTCCCGGTGTCACCCAAAATTTCTGCAAAAAGAGCTGATTTTAAATCAGCGATATCTCCCTCATCCGGACTCCAATTCAACTGATTTTTTTTTTTGAAATCATGTGTTTTTTCACAAAGATTCCAGATCTACAATTATATCTTGTAGATCTAGCACCAGGACTTCTAGATCTGCGCCGCAAACTCGTTGCCCCGAAAAATTATCTGCAACCCTACTGATTTTTTAAATCAGCGATATCTCCTTCATCCGGACTCCGATTTGACCGATTTTTTTTTTGAAATCGGCTATTTTTTCACAAAGAATACAGATCTGCAATCAGATTTTGCATATCTTGAACCAAAACTTACATATCTGATCTGCAAACTCACCGCCCTTGAAACCTTGCAAAA
>APFE030153539.1:60822-76833 GCA_000404065.3 Pinus taeda
CATATGCTTGTTCATACAATAATAGTTCTCTTCTTATCTCTCCATGTGGAGTCTCTAGCCTCTATATAGGCCTCATACATACAATACCATGCATCATTACCATGGTTTCCTCATACCATCAACTAATACCATGGGGCCCTTACATTATTATTAACTACTTGTGGTCCCTTACATGACATGGGTTAACCACCTTATTTATTACTATGGCCCATCCCATTATTACATTATTACCTTGGGTACCTCCCTCGGTACCCCATATTACCCCCCCTAGGTATATAACAGACTGGTTCCTAACATGATGAGAGTGTAGTCCTGTGAAATCATTAGATCCTACAGTATCCTCTCCTCTTCCCCTATAGCCACCAAAAAGGACCAATTCTGCTTCCCAAAGTTTATCAGAAAGATGGTTTGGATGTTGATACTAATAGGTTGGAAGCCAAACATGGGGAAACCTAAATATAATTCCAATCCATCTTATGCCACTTCTATTAATACACTCCACATATTGATGAACCCTAGAGAGATCTTTCATAAATTTTGATAATAATTGGGGTCCTCTTCCTTCAAATCATGTTGAAAAAGATCCCATCTTAACTTACTCCCTTCTAATGCACTAGCTTTCATCCCTTGTATATTACTTAGGCATCTATGTAATACCAAATCTCGATAGTCCACTATCAATGTTTTGGTTGCTAGAAATCAGCATACCTTATTGTATGTATGTGCAACAGGTTTGGCTGAGTTCTGACGCATAGCTTTACTCCCCCTCATTAGTTGTTACAGTGTCATATGCAGCCTTCTAGCCTACCTTGTTCTAAAAAAAAGATACAAAAGCCCTCAATTGAACGTCCCCCACATTAGGTGTCAAATTAAAATATCCATCTCCAAAATAGACAAGCTCATGTAGATACAACCCACACAACAAATGTGTCTCTGAGAAAGCAGCACTCTCAAAGGTTTCCTTAAGAGTTGTCAATTGAAAGAGGAAATGTTTCTCTTGCAGATATAAAGGATAAGATGGAGAAGGGATCCTACCACATAGCAAACCATTAATACGTTCATAAATGAATTCCTTCTCTCACTGTAACAATTGCACCTCTCCTTGCAATTCCTTTACTTGCTCAATTGCTCGATTCCTCTCTTTTTGAACTTTCACAAAATCTTTAATTCTTAATTTTTTAGTCCATTCCTTCTTAAGTTTGTTTACCATTTCCTCATGTTGTTTCAAGAAAATAAATTCATCCTTGGGAAAAACTTCTAACTTCTATTTTTCCACTTCTCGAAGTAGAAATGTTGTTCTCAATAATTCTTCAAGTTTTAGCTGAGTTGTTTCAGATGTTGTCACAACCTATGACTCGACAATCATTTTTCTATCCCCTTTCTCTTGTTGTTGCACTATCTCAATTTTTTTTCTTGTGTAACAAAAAACATTGTCAATAGGTTTTTATCGAGAAGTAGTCACATTAATTTCAATTCACTCTATTTCAGTTGTTGGTTCTTGTGTAATAACAATGTCATAAATAAGTTCTTGTGGAGTAGTAGATTGTTTTTTTTCTCCCCGCTCTAATTTGACTATTGGTTCTTGTGTAACAACAACATCACCAGGAGGTTCTTGTGTAGTAGTAGGTAAAAAATCTTCATCATGTTTCCTACTTGAACTCCTACTAAGACAATAATAGATTCCATAACCTCGACTTCATTAAAAATTTGTTGAAACCCCTACAAAATTTCATATTTATTCAGTGGATGATATCATTTTCATTACTCGATCTCCTTCTTTATGTTGTTACTTAAATCCTTCCTTGAATTATGGCGTAACAACAAGGGCTTCAAATGTGGAGGGGTCTTCCTCTACAAGCTTTTCTAGTTTCCCCTTGTCTTATTATTCCTTAGGCTTCTTTGATTCATCTATAACAATATGTTCTTCAGGTTTTGGGGTATCTTTTTGTGCAACAACCACTCCCACCATTTTCTTGGGGGTCCTTATACTAATTATCTTTTTCAGTTTTCTCTTTTTCATCTTCACCTTTCCTGAGGCATCCCTGGTTTCTCCCGGGATCTTTGTTTCTTCAATAATTATCTCAAGCACCATTGTCTCTTAAGTGGTTTCTTCTATTTTTTCTTCTTCAATAGGGCATCCATGATTACTATTCTCTGATGATTAACTGAACAAATCTATAGGATTCTCTGTTCATGCCCATTTTCGTCTTGAGGATGTACCAACAGAAGTTTTAATAGAGCTCCACCTCTCATGGTTTCGATGACCATGTATAAGAGATACATCAACCCCACTTTGATTAAAAGTTATAGTTGTTTTTCTCTTGGGGGGTGTAACATCTTTACTCCTAAGGGGCGTGGTTTCTTTACTTTCAAGTGTTGTTTTAACACTCTTCTCATGCTCCTCACTTTCATCATCTTCTACACCAGCACAAGGTCTTAATATCAAGCCATTCCATGAACTTCCTTGCTCCTGTAATGAGTGAATTATGATCAATTTAATAAGTGCATGGTTAGTTAGGAAAGTTTCTAGGTTTTTTTTCCCTCACACTGCCTATGCCATATGTTGTAAATATTTCAATAAATAGTAAGAAATGTTTATCATTTTCCCCATCCTTAGGTGTGCGAGTAATTGAAAATGGTAATTAAATATAACCCCAAAACTTCCCTCGCATGTGATAAATTTCTAAATGAAAAGAGCCACATCTTCTCAAGGGTGGGAAGATATGTTTTTTCAAAACCCCTACCATTGGCCCTCAATTTTTCTCCTCCCTACAAAAATTGGCTAATGGATTCACCACCTTCCTTGAAAACCATTGAGCCCCTGTTTGTGGAAATTTTGTTACACTTGTAATTACCCCCTCTGTAACAACAATTATAAATCCCCTAAATTCATATTGTTGCTCAGTTAAGGCTTGAGAAAACTCCAAAGAAACCAACTCAGTAAAGCCTCAGAACTTCTCAAAATAACTCAACCACCATACATTTCAAAAAAAAATCCAAAGCTTTTTGTTATTGTAACAACATGTCAACATATTTGGGTTCATGCGTTATTGTTGCTCCTCCCATGGCTGCACAAGATTGTAACTACTCAGCATTGCTAAATACCTATTATAGAGTTTCTTGGGTACACAAAGACTCTTTTCAAGGAGAGAACGACAAGATATTAGAATTAACAACAATTACTTCATTTTGTTACCAAATTGGGTCTTTTATTATAGAAAGGACTTCACACGATTGCACCAATTTCTAAATATGACAATAAAGGTAAAATGGTAAGGGTAATGATAACAATAATAAGAACAATTACCTTGATCTAATTATATGTGAGCATAAAAGTAACAATGTCTGCAAATCCTAATCATACATTATTATAATAGGTTGAGGTGATTGTCCATAAAATAAATGATTAATTATCCGAGTGAAATCATAATGTATCATTTAATAACATGATACACTCCTCCCCTCCAATTATTGTAACAATCATCCTCGACATATGTACATTATGGTAATGATGTCACTTCCTAAGAACAAATCCCACAAATAAATGACAAAAGAACAAACGCGTCCTTAACTTACCGTTCTGATGGCATAGGACTATACTAGTCAAATGATGCTACGAAGATCTCCTTTTGGCACAAGTTCAAAAATGAGATTCTATTGGTATTAGGATATGAATGATCCATGTTGTGATAGCATATACTATATCATCTTTGAGACCAAATTGTTAATCTGAAGCAGCAACAATGGGTCTCAAAAATAGTCTTCAATTGTAACAACGATGTCAGCAACAACCATATGAAATTATAAAACAATGCTAAAATCTAGTCATATATTCAGATGTAACAACAAGATATTAAATAAAGTTGGACTATATGAACCAAATGATTCCAAAGTGGAATATGTAACAACAAAACTTCAAACAATAAATCAATGACTAGGAAGAATTACTAGAATGTTGTTACAAAGAAATAAAAAGGTTATAACCTCCATCAAGTTGGTTTTCGATCATCACAATCACCCAATAGTGCCCCAAAGGGAATTTCACCATTGATTTTTTTTCTTTTTCTCTTGTTAATTATTTTCATTGAAAAAAACCAAATAATTGGTGGCATGCAAGGAGCCTCGAAATTGAGACAATGTTCACAAATGAATCCTTAGAGTTGGGCTTATGAAACAACCTGAGAAGAAGTCCATTTAATATAAAGGACACTTGAGAATTATCAATGGTTGTCAATTTTACAGTCTCATTGTCAAAGACTCCTTCTACCTCGTAGGGAACTAACCACCTGGTTTGAAGCTTTCCCTTAAAATCCTTGAACCTAGAATCATAGAGTAAGGCCTAGTAACCCTTTTGAAACAACTTATTTTTAATGGAATTGTCATGGCATTATTCAGCACATTGTTTATGAATAATATATGTTTGTTGCACAATAGTCAGCTGCTTTTCATCCAACTCAATTAGTTTTTTCAGCCTATTCTCTCCACCCGCAATCAAATTTAAATCTACTTCCAAGGAAATCCCTAATGTTTTAATCTCAATCCCAATAGGGAAGATGAGATTCTTATCAAAAACCAATTCATAAGGGGAAAAATATATGGTATTCCTCCAAGTTGTCCTATAATCCCACAATAGCTCAGGAAGTGTCTCTAAACAATCTTTTCTATGTCATGCCACAATTTTTGTAATAATATATTCAAGTACTTTATTAGTAATTTCCACCTTCCCATTTTTGTGAGGATGATAAGCTGAGGTAATCATATGATGAACTCCATATTTCTTGACAAGATCCTATATCAGTTGAGAGGTAAATTTTTGACCTCCATCTATTACTATTTCCCTTGGTACTCCATATTGAACTAAAATTTCCTTCAAACAAAAAGTATGAAACAACATGATTAGTATCTCTAGTAAGTGCTCTAGGCTCTACCCATTTGGTAACATAATATATGCAAACAAGAATGTAAACCTTTTGCTGAGATGGGGGATTGATCAATCCCAAAGATTCTAATTCCCATGTCTAAAAAGGTTCCACCACTAGCTAGGGTTGTAACAAAATATCATCTAATTGTGTAGGCTAACCCATTCTCTACTATTTGTCACAACCTTGAACATACCTCTTTTCATCTTGGAATATAGTAGGCAAAAAGTAGCCCATTTGCAGCACCTTATGAAATACCCTCTTATCTGCAAGATCCCTCCACAAGATCCATCATTACAGGCCTTGAGGATTTCATGTATTGCATCGTCTCTCACACACCTCCTTATTTGTTGATCAAAATCAATGTGAAAGAGGTTTCCATCCATCCAAAAATATTTGGCACTCTATTTTATAATCATCTTTCTTTCTCTATGAGAAGGGTGATGAGGGAGCTTTCCTGTAGTGAGTTAATTAGCAATATCTACATACTAGGGTGAATAAGTGGACACTGCAAATAGATATTCATCTAGAAAAGAATCCTCAACATGGAGATCACCAGTAGCATTAGTTAGCCTAGAAAGAAATTTTGAAACAACATTATAGTTTCCATATTTATTTATGATAGTAATATCAAATTCTTTGAGTAACAACAACCACCTAGTAACCCTAGCATTTTTAATAGTTTTTTTCATTAAAAATATGATAGTTGGATGATCTGTATGTACAAAAATTTGGTAGCCAGTGATATAATGCCTAAATTTATTAATATCATGTATAACAACAAGAAATTCCTTCTATGTGAAAGTGTAATTTACCTCCATAGGGGCCAGATTCTTGTTGATGTAATAGATGGTGTATGGTTTGTTTCCTTCTTGCTAACCAAGCACAACTCCAATGGTTGTATCAGAAGCATCTGTAGATATGTGGAATGCCATATTCCAATATGGTCCTCTCAAAACAAGGGTTGTTGTTACACATCTCTTCAACTCTACAAAAGCGTTGTTACACTTATCATTCCATTCAACCTCCTTGTCTTTTGTTAATAGGGAAAATAAAGGCACTGCAATTTTAAAAAAATCTATATAAATCATATATAATACCCTGCTTTCCCAAAGATGTTGTGTACCTCCTTTTGTGTTTTAGGAGTAGGAAATTTTAAAATTACCTCCAACTTCACTAGATCCACTTGAATACCTACATTAGAAAGATAATGTCCTAGAAAAATACCGTTAGTCATCATCACATGGCATTTTTCAGTGTTGAGAAAGAGATGGTCTTGAATGCAACAATCAAGCACTTTTCAAGGCTATTCAAGGCTTCATCAAATTCACTCTCATGACACTGCAAATAGATATTCATATAGAAAAGAATCCTCAACATGAAGATCATCAGTAGCATTAATTAGCCTAGAAAGAAAGTTTGAAACACCATTATATTTTCCAAAATTATCTATGATAGTAATATCAAATATTGGAGTAACAACAACCACCTAGTAACCTTAGCATTTTTAATATGTTTGTTCATTAAAAATATGATACTTGGATTATCTAGTTTGGTAACCAATGATAAAATTCTTAAAATTTTTAATAGAATGTATAATAATAAGAAATTCCTTCAATGTAACAGTGTAATTTACCTCCATAGGGGCCAGATTCTTTTTTATGTAATAGATGACGTATGGTTTGTTTCCTTCTTTCTAACCAATCACAACTCCAATGGTTGTATCAAAAGCATTTGTAGAGATGTGGGATGACATATTACAATATGGTCTTCTTAAAATGGGGGTTGTTGTTACACATCTCTTCAGCTCTACAAAAGTGTTGTTGCACTTATCAGTCCATTCAAACTCCTTGTCTTTTGTTAATATGGTAAATAAAGGTAATGTAATTTTATCAAAATTCTCTATAAATCATATATAATACCATGCTTCCCCGAAGAAGTTGTGTACCTCATTTTGTGTTTTAGGAATAGGAACTTTTAAAATCATCTCTACCTTCACTAGATCCACTTGAATACCTGCAGTAGAAAGATAATATCCTAGAACAATACCCTTAGTCATCATCATATGGAATTTTTCGGTGTTGCAATAGAGATGGGTCTGAATGCAACACTCAAGTACCTTTTCAAGGTTATTCAAGGCTTCATCAAATTCACTGTAAAATCATCCATAAAAATTTCTAAATAGTCATTAGCCATGTCAACAAAAATTCCCAATACTACCCACTGAAAGGTTGTGGGTGCATTACACAATCCAAAAGATAAGACCCTATAAGCATAGGTACCCTAGGGGAGAGTAAAGGTAGCTATATCTTGGTATTTAGGAGCAATCTTAATTTGATTATAACCACTAAACCATCTAGAGAAGAAAATAATTTCTTACTAGATAGAGTGTCTAGGACTTGATCAATGAAAGGTAATGAAAAATGGTCCTTTTGAGTGGCCTTATTTTACTCCCCATAATCCACACATATTATCCAATTCCCATTTTTCTTAGGAACAATATCTAGTGGAGATACCCACTGACTGTAAGAAATATGATAGATGAAATTTTCATCTAAAAGTTTTTGGAGTTATTCCTTCACAATGCCTTTTAAAGTTGCATTCATTCTACGTTGACGTTGCCTGACAGGTCGAGATCCTTCCTTTAAATAAATATTATGATTACACAAAGTAGGATGGATAACTTTCATGTCTTTATAATCCCATGCAAAATCTTCCTTATTCTTTCTAACTAACAACACTAGTCATTCTCTTTGTTCAAAAAATAAATTAGGATTAATGTTGAGGGATTTTCTAGGCTCAATTTCTATAGGTATAATTCTAAGATGAGAAGTGGATAGGTATATCATGTATAACAAGTTCACCAAAAAATTATTCCTCACTAGATTTTTTTATCATAACATTAATCAACCGAGATGTACAAGGTGTAACAATAGAAGGGTCACTTATAAAATTATTGATAACATCGTCTTCAGTTTCATTTTTAAGTTGTAAGGATTTACTTATAGTAAGTACTAGACGAGCATCAATTTCTTCCAACTCATATTCTGATTCTAGAGGATTTTCAGAATCAAACTTGGTTTGGAAAGAGGATAAAGGACAAGGTCCTTAGTATTATGCCCATCTAAGATAGTCATACACCCATATCTGCATCCTATATAAGCATCAACAATAGCTAACCATGGCATTCCTAAAATCAAAGGATGTTCACCTAAGCATGTTTTAAGCTGAAGCACCATGAAGTCTTCCAAAAACTACCAGGAATCAATTGAGATGATAATGTCTTCTAATATCCCACCAAGTCGGAGTTTTTATTTATCTACTAACTCTAGAATAGTAGGGGTTTGTCTTAAATTCATAATTCCAAGTAGATAGACTTCTTCCTTAGTTATTATGTTGATGGTAGCTCCCAAATCATTCAAAGTATTAGGAAGAGTTGTTCCACCAATATGAATAATCATAGTGGGATTCTTGGGGTCCTCATACTTGGTAAGCACATTATTTCCCAATATTAACACATATTATTTACCAATAACATTCACAGTAGTAGGGTCTCGAGGTTTCCTACCTGGGTTTTTGACACACAAATTCTTAACTGTTTTAGCATAAATAGGGACATCTCGAATTGCTTGAAGTAAGGGAATCCGAACATGCAAAATTTTCAATTCTGTTAGAAATTCATATTCAACTTGGAGAACAATTTTGGCCTCAGTTAGTCTTTCAAGATAAGGTGGGCCCAAATAAGTCTCACTTCTAGTAGTTTTTATAGGTTTCATAACTAGGGAAACATATGTTTTTATAGTGGTATTAGTTATTACCGGAGAACTATCTATAGTGCTAGTTGCTACTGTATCATCCGTTGTTTTAGCACTATGTGTATCATCAATTGTTATAACATGTTGTTTTCCTAGAGAACCTTAAATCACATCTCCTTCCCCTAGTAATTTTTCTTCCACATTTTCTATTATGACAGGGGGAGCAACAGGGGTTATTGTCCTACCTGAGAGAAGTTGAATCTCATTACATTCAACTAGTGAAATGCAATAAGTAGGAAAAAATGAGGATTCTGCCTATTGTATTGCCTCATTATTAGGGTTAGGATTGGATTGTGTCAGAATTTGAGGGCACAGTAATGGAGCACTAATAGGAGCATTGGAAGTGATTTTTAATTGTTCTTGAATTGGTAATTGAACAGGAATCTGGTTTGGGAGAGTAGGTCCTTGACAAGGTTGAGGCCATGAAGAAATAGGCTATTGGGGACAAGGCATAGGATACTAAACTAGATAAGGGTTATGTGGTTTCCATGAAACTATTGTATATTGAAATTTCCAGGGTGGTTGTTGAAAATTATATACATTAGACAGAGAATTGAATGGAGGAAAAGGGACTTGCATCATACCTGGTGATCTAGATTGCCATGGATTTTTAGATCCAACAAAGTAAGTTGATTCAACATATTCCCTTGCTTCCTTATAAATTTCCTTGAGTCTAGTTAGTGAAGGAAACTGCTTTTTGGAATGATATTGTTCACATATGGTGTAGCTACTAAGTGGGCACTCTCTCAAGGGGTGCTTCCTTCGACACTGAGAGTAGAAAATGGCCAATGCTTGCTCAACTTCTCTTTATTTTTTCTTTGCCTGTAGTATGTCAAGATGAAAATACATTGAACTCATGATGGAAGTTTGAAGTTCTCCAACAAATTCTCAATTCCTACAAGAGTTTCTATAGTATTTGCTGACTTCAAAAACCTAGTAGAGGCATCATGTGTCATGTTTTGGCGTCTAGTAGATCCTCTAGAGCTCCTTTGAAAAAGTTTAACTATGTCATCATCAGAATGTTTAGATATATCTCCTTTCCACAAAAGATTCATCATATTAAGGAAATCATCCCTCATTCCTTTAATCATTGTTATTTTAAATATCTCCTTATCCAAATTGTTGTGCTAAGACCATTGTAAATTATACTAAAGGTGTTAAACATACTCCTCCATGTTCTCATTTGGTGTTTGAGTAATTCCAAATATATCATCCTTCAAGTCCCTAGAATGATATTAATTCTGATATTTTTCTTAAAAAACCTTTCTCCATTGCATCCTAGGTACCAATAGACCCCCCACCAATTCTCATAAACAATTTTAATGTTCCCCCTTTAATGTAGTTGGAAACAACTTCAATTTTTGTTCGTCAGTGGTGTAATAATAAATTCTACAAAGGAAATCAAACTCAAAAAGGAATGTGCCAAGGTATTCTGAAAGCATGTCTGGAAAATATTCCCCAATTTCCACCTCCTTGGGTATCACAAATGTATCAACAACTTCTAGCTTCTATGGGGAAACCTTAGTGGGTTTCTTCCATTTTATCACCTTCTCCCAAGTGGAGGATTTTGCTTTAGCCTTCAAAATAATTTCATGTATATAAGTTGTCCTTCCTAACTCTTGATTCCTTTTCTTATTTCCATGTCCTCTTGCACTGGCACAATTAGTTGGTTTGGGGGCACTGTGTTAGTCTTCTTCACTAATCATGAAATGCAATCTTATGTTCCCTGACCAAAATGAGGTTGAACTCGATTCAGTATGTCGAAGTGATGCACAAGTTCTTACCTCTTTTATTACAACCCAAAG
Source organism: Pinus taeda (assembly GCA_000404065.3). Lineage (NCBI taxonomy): Eukaryota > Viridiplantae > Streptophyta > Pinopsida > Pinales > Pinaceae > Pinus > Pinus taeda. The sequence continues at coordinate 71,362 of APFE030153539.1, forward strand.
ACCTCAGGATCATGAACACATCTACCAAACCTTCAATCCATGCACATAAAGGAACTAGTAACACATGCACCTCTAACAACCTTCCCCAACAATGGCACCAATTAAAATGTTGGGTGAAACAATTGTTCCTTTAAATCATAGCAATTGGTTCACTTTTACATTAATATTAATTCAGGGAGGATTGGTTTTTACAAGGCTATTGTGAAAAGTCTATGCTAAGAAAAATGATGACTAGTGTAAATAATATCAACCCAAAGTCATTGTACACTTAACAAACATTCAAGTTGTTACACACTCCAATACAATCTCAATTCTGAAAAAAAAAAAAAAAAAAAAAAAAAAAAAAAAAAAAAAAAAAAAAAAAAAAAAAAAAAAAAAAAAAAAAAAAAAAAAAAAAAAAAACAAGCCACATTGTTACTCAACCACTCTCACTCAGAAACAACACTCATTCAACCCATTAATAATTCAATCAAATATTGAACACACGTATGCAAAGGAAGTGTAATCCAATTTGTTAAAAAAAGTAAATAACTTGTTGCTACACTAATATGAGGGACCATTCCAGGACGTATGTCATCACATCATTCAAAATATATTTTTCAATCAATGACTCATAAATAAAATTAATCTTAACAATAATCACATAATTGAGAATAATTAATGCAAATAATTACTATACTCTAATTAACCAGTGATCCTTGCTAAGAAGGAGGGTCCTTCCTCCTCAGCAGGGGTTGATGCACTAAACAACACAAGGGCTACTCAGAGAAAGATATAATTCCACAAAGTTGAGATTTGCATTAATAGAACATCAAGATTACAATGCCTTGGTGCTTTCCCCTTCTTTCAATCCTATCTTTCTAAAATCCTCATTGCGCCTATGAGAAAACAATTATCTTCTTTACAATTTTTTAATACAACAAGAAGATCATCATGAGAATATTTCGATTCTCACATGATCGAAAATAAAAAGATAATATAGGAATTCATACAAAAATTTCCATGGTATGGGTGAAGTCGTAACAATTTCCCTTAATTACAATGATTTTACAAAGAATCTTAACTAAGTGATCTATATGTTTCATGCATATCTCACGATGATTGAACTTGCTTTGACTTGATGTGCTCCTAGATCAAATCCATATGACTAATTAGAGAAAGATAACATGTGAAAGGAAAACTTTTCATGTATAAGGAATAACTCATGGATCCAAATTGATAAAGGAAACTAAAAATGCAATCATGTAACAACAATTTCAATAGACCACTTTAAACTTGAAACAACCCATATATTAGTTTTATGATAAAAATTACCTAAGACAATAGTTCTTATTCCAAATTATAAGTAGAATTAGACTAAGTGACATATGGAAAAGGAAATACTAAGGTGAATAAAGGTTGTTATAGTGGTAAAATGTGGTCTTGTTGGTCAAAAAGGAGGAAAAATAAATAGGAAAATAAATACAAAAAAAAATTACAATTCCATGGCCCAATAGACAGGAATATATCAAGGAATCAAAACATTTTCCATACTTGGTAGACGTGATATAAGTGGATGCATCTTCCTTAACAATCCACGTATGAATGATGACATTCTTGATTGAAACTAGGATTTGCAAGGCTATGGAAGGAGGTAGATGATGGGATGTGGCTTTATCAATCTCAAAGATAATCATAATAGATAGTAGCACCTTCAATTACATTGGGCATGATCAGAGGACTTTTAAAGCCAACATAGCAATAGGGAAACACGTTAGGTCATCTACTATGTTGTAATTATGGGTAGCACATGGATGGGAATTTGGTGCATTTTTTCACAATAGGATCTTATGGATCTTAGATTATGATTTTATATAAGGTCGAAGAATCTGAAAAGATCCACCAAGCTCTAAAGATTTGAATAATTGCATCTAACGTACTAAACCATCTTTATGTCACTATGTAGCAAGATGAATATCACTAAAATCCATGAAAAGGATTCGATATGTCACATTCCTAGCTTATTGGGAATGAGGGGAACTGTAGAAGGTGTTATCACACAAAAAGTGATCATTTAGCCAAAATTGCTAAGATTATCAAAGTAGTAGGATTTACCACATTGCAACCCACTTTCACATCAAAAACCCACGAACTTCTTCTAGGTTATTTTCATTAATTTTACCCATTTACACAAAAAAAAACCCATAAATTCATCAATTTTAAATTATTTTCATCATTGTACCAACTTGTGTGTAAGTAATAGATTTATTTTCACCCATTTGACCCCTTCACATGGAAATAATACAATAAATCAATTATTTATGAATTATTTTCATTAATTAACTTGATAAGTCAATTTTATTGAGTTAGTAAGTCAAAATAAAGGTCACTAAACATCTTTTTTACTATTTCCTATCATATTTAATTAATGAAAATAAAATTAATGATAAACTAGGCTCAACTGTGCAACATGGAAAGATCTCCTAGTAGCAATTTTCCAACATAGCATTGCAGTATACTAAATCTCTCCTCCCTTCCACCCTTGGGAAGGTATGCTTATATAGGTTATTAATAAAGTTAGAAGTATGTAATCTGGACACCTAGGGTCGAGAGAAGTTAGGAAAATTCTTCAATAATTGACCCCAATCCAATTCATGACACCTTAACTCAAGTTGATCATATCGGGAGGTCAAACTCTAGAATTTTGGGGCTCCATCACTCCATGCACAAAGGCATCATGTGTAGTGTCAGGGAAGCATGGCATGTTGTACATTGGAAAGATGTGATGTTACACATGTTAATAAGGGACAAGGAGTGATAAGTTGTTTATCGAGTACAAACAAGGTTGAAAGAGGCTACATTTTATCCTGCAACTAAGATAAGTTGAACTAGGGTTTTTCTCATCATAGTTGAGTGGAAAATAAGGTTATAACATTAGTGGTAAGGTTTAACTCCCTCAAATCCAAACTAGAGTTATAGCTTTGCACCTTCTAGTATCTTATTCAAAGTACATATGTGGCTAACACCATATTCATGAGTGGTGGGGGATAATGTGGCATGCATTCATTGCGTGGTGGTCAACATGGTACGCAAAATTGTGGGAGGCATAGTGTTTTCATATGAACTCCTATTGATTTGATTCTTACACCATTGGAAAGGTATTTGAGTGTATAATAACATCATAGGGTTCAATGCTAAAGTCATAATTTTTTTACCAAAAAAAATGTTATTTAATGCCTTATAATGGTTCTAGAAGGTATCAAACCCAAATTATCCAAACTAGGATCCATAAGTAAAAACAAATATACCAACTAATTACTCTATTTTTTTCCATTCTAAAAGCATGAATATAAATGAAAAATAATACAATGATCTAGTCTAGATCATACATACCCATTTTTTCATGCTTTTGATTCCCGAAAGCTTTGTTGGATGAGATGAGGAAATTTTTACTCTACCTTCTCCCTAGAGTATCATTTTTATTTGCCTGGAAGTTGTCTTTTCAAACTAGTTTTTGAAAGGTCATGCTACCCTTTTCTTGTAGTTCTAGATATCTTTTACAAAATTTTGTCCTTTGATAAGTTTCCTTGAGAATATAGTGCTAATTCCTCTATGGAAGGTACGACCTACCCCTCCTCTTGATCCAACATGGAAAGCTCTTAGAGTTTGGGATTATCTACAGTCACTATTGAGTAAATGTGCATGTATGGGGGTAGGCTAACTATATAGGAATCATCTCCCACCTTAAAGAATATCTTGAAAGTACCATACCACATAACTTTGATCTTCTTACCAGGACCATCTAATATTTCCTTGTTCAATTATAACCATACCCTATCTCCCACTCTAAGTGACTTCTCTACTCTAGTTTGATCATGCCTAATCTTGTATTTTTCTTGCAACTTATTTATCATATCTTGTACTTGCAAATGGATCTGCCTAGTTTTTTTGACATTTTTTTCCACTCTCAATGCATCCCCTATGAGTTTCTCCCTCACTCATCATTGTTGTTTGTATACAACATCCAAGGGTGAACATGGAACATATCTAAAGAAAGTTTTAAAATGGGACTTACCAATATAAGTGTGGCCTGCTATGTTATAAGAGTCTTATAGATAAATATATATCAAGTTTTCATCCTAGGTCTTAGGATGCTTTTGATTATAACCCCTCAAAAGCTACACCAAAGTTTTGTTGGCTGCTTATATTTTCCCATCTATCTATGGATGAAATGTTATAGACCTATTTAAAATCATGGCCATCTTCTCCCACAATGTATTCCATTGATAAATCTAGTTTCCCTATCTAAAATTATGCTCCTCGATATCCCAAAGAGAACCCAAACTTGTCCAAAGAACAAGGTTGTTTCTCTTGCCCTTTGATGGTATTTTTATAGGGCATAGGGATGCACATATTTTTTAACCTGTCAATGATAAAAAATAGGTGGTCATGTGCCTTCCTAGTTGTCATTAGACCTCCCACAAAATCCATGGAAATTATATTCTAAAGACAAGCAATTATAGAAAATGTACCCCCCCACCCCACCCCCTTGTCCTATCTTGGGTTATGGGAGTTGTTACCTATTTTATTCTACCCAATATCCAAGGTATACTATGAAGATGGGGTTACAAGTGGGTTGCAAAAACCTTATTTATCAAAATACATAAAAATTTAATTCCAATACCACCATTGCATTTAGCTCATAGAGATATTTCTTGTTATATAAATTTTATCTCAATCTGACTCTTGGATTGAAATATATGCCTCTTAGAACCTTAGCCATCTTAACCAAACCATGTCATCAACATGCTGCCATGTGCCATCCCCATGGATCCTACCTAATCCCTATGACACTACCACAACATCATAACACAGGGTCTATGGAACCCTCTACTACTCGGTGAGTGCATCTTTCTTGCTAGATTCAAGCCTACACCTAAGTCCAAATACTTTTCCACCCCAAATTCTCAAACTCCGAGATTCAATACTTGTATAAAATATTGAGCACAACCCCAATATTTTTGTTAAGAAAATAGCTCACAAAAATATAGAAAAGATAGATCAACAACTTCAGAATCAGCCTCTTCAAGGGGGCAACCTCCTTTACATTACACAAATGAACAATTCTTTGATGATCCAAATGACAAAACCTCCTTTCTATATATAGGAGTATAAGGGGTCACAATATAATCAAAGTCGACAGAACAATAATAATATAAGGTTACAAAAATAACAATTGTGGGCTTCTATGGGGCACAATAATAACAATATGGGGATAATAGGGGTGCAACAATAACAATAAGGGATACAATGACAATATTAATGGGGGAATCACTAGTATTATAGGGATCTAACATGCCCCTCTCCATCAAAAAAGTGTTGTCCTCAAAGCTTGAGTAGTTCTAGATGCTTCTATATAAAATTCTCATCCTCCCATGTGGAATCTTCAGCAGGTAAGTTCTTCCACTTGATGAGATACTCCAAAATTGATCG
>APFE030153544.1:0-17325 GCA_000404065.3 Pinus taeda
TTCTTGATTTGTCCTTCTATCTTAATGGTTTGAGTGGTAATTCCCACCAATGCATTACAAGATATGGTCGGATTCATTTCTTCTTTATCTAGGCTTTGTTCCTGGAGTATATCCTCTTCTTTTGACCTTTCTTTCTTCTTTTCTTCTTCTTCTTTGCAATCTATGTAGAATAATTTCTTCTCAGCACACTTATGACCTTTAGTGTATTTGCTATCACAACTGTAACAAAGCCCTTTTGCTCTTTTTTCTTCCAATTGTTGTGGTGTCAACCTTACAGGTTGTGGAAGACTAGGGGTAACAACACTTCCATCTTTATAGTTGTGAGTGGTATGCTTCCTGGTTTGCCATAATTTTGCTTTCCATTTTTCTTGCTACCCTAAATGCCTTCTCTAATGAATCAGGTTCCCAAAGGCGAACATCATGTTGGATATTATCCTTTAAAGTCCCTATGAACACATCAATCCTATGCTCCTCTGGAATATTCTTTACCCTTATGTTCAATTTTTGGTACTCCTCAATGTGCTCCATTATTGAACCCTTTTGTTTGAGACTTATCAATTGGCTAAAAAAAGTGTTGCTTTTTGTATCCTCATAATGTGCCATCAATTCTTCCGTAAAAATTGCCCAAGTGATAAAATGTTTACGAGAGCAAAGCCATTGATACCATACAAACTGATTTGGTTCCAAATATAAAGTTTCCATACGTACCTTTTGTGTGTTTTGCACATTAATGAGATGAAAAATTGCTCCATCTGTAATATCCATGTTGCGGGATCCTTGCCATCAAACTCCCTCATATCGATTTTTGGAATATGATGGGTCTTCGATCCCACATTAGAGTCTATGGAATCATGATTAACATTTCTTTTGTTCTCATCATGAGTTTCCTTTACTACCCTTTCACCCTTAGTGACCATTTCTTGTAGCAACTTATTCATATTTATCTTCAGTTTGTCCATGTTTGTCTTCAAATCTATCTTCAAATCGTCCATGTCTGTCTTCAAATCTGTCTTCCAATCGTCCATCTTAGCTTCAACGTCCTTTATCTTAGATTCCATGCCATTTATCTTAGCTTCTGTTAGCTTTTGTGAGGCTAACATTTTTTGCACTTGGTCTTGTAATTTTGATATATCATGTAGCATTTCTTCCTCTTCTTCATGAGTCATGCTAGAGCTTTCAGGTTCGTTACTAGGTGTTTGCATTTTATTTCCTCGAGGCATCAGTTACCGATAATAATGCTCTACTAGCCCTTTGAATTCCTTCAAAATAAATTTTCAAACCAATCTTAAGAAAAAATTTAAAAAAATCTACACACTTTTTTTCTTTGTAGGAGCTCGATATTGCCTCTGATGTATCTCTGTACTTTCAGAACATCCAGTTCTAAAATTGCGACTTGTGGTAGCCCTTTGTGTCCTCTTTCCAATGCCACCAGTCTGACCCTAATTGGATTCTCCAATGAAGAGTTATGCCAAATCTCCCACAGTGACCTGATTATAGACTAATTCAGTAGAGAAAACTTGTACGGCGTGCCACATGTCCCTGTTTTGACCTTTGGCTCTAAAAACTATATACAAGAAACTACATTCCATCCTATTTCTGTACCTTCTTACGAAATTTCAATATGATGCTTAGAGAGAAAGTTATGACGATTTTCTCGAGGTCACCTGTTTTGAATGTAATTCAGGATTCTACAAAAGGACAAACTTCCTTAGTTCATATCTCCGAAAATATAGCACGAAAAGCTTTGAACTTTGGACCTATGATTCAGTGCGATGTCTTCTCAAATGGGTTTTTTTTTTAGCTTCTGAAACATCGCAGAAAAACAGTTATAGCGAAAATGTCACGATGACCTGTTTGGAGCAGTGAAACCCTAGAATCCAAAGCTCTGATACCAAATGTTAGGAAACCAGCTCAAGAAAAGATAGAAAAGATAGATCAACGCCTTAGAATTCAGCCTCTTCGAGGGGGAAACCTCCTTTACATTACATAAATGAACAATTCTTCGATGATTCAAATGACAAAACCTCCTTTTTATATATAGGAGTCTAAGGAGTCACAATATTATGATAGTATATTTCAAACAATCATCCCCTATTCACAGCTAAAATGTCTTGACCTCAAAGCACTGAGCTTATTGACATTTTAATGTTTTTTATTGTTCCGATAGGTGGCCCAATGAGGCATAAGGAGGATTTTGGCACCGTGACAAGTAGTTAAATATTTGCTGAGAAATACTGGTAAAATAATAAAACTAAGACTTCTATGATAGATCATGCAGAGGTGTTAACGGACATATGGGTTGGAAACTATTGAATCATAGGAAAATGAGAATAGAACATTTTGAATGGATAGTCAAGCAAAAACAACTACAGCCACTCCAGATTTCAAGAGAGAGAATCAACACTAGAAAACATATTTCCAGTTGTTAAGGCTAAGAATTTTCAGCAAAATGAATAATAATGAAGGATTAGTTACAGAGGGACTTGTTTGTATAGCAGAAATGCTTAAAATTTAGTTAGGGACCTATTCTACTTTCAAGGAAGCAATTCACTAGTTTTTGGTGTTACTTGAATACATGCATTTTTCATATAGCTATTCTAGGACATACAAAATATTTGTTAGTTTATCTTTTCATACACGAATTTGGGAGGTATTCAAAATATCTTTGTTTTTGTAGTTAAGTCATAGCTATTATTTAGCAAAATTGTTACATAATGCATTATAAAAAATATTTATGAAGATGTAATAAAGGTTGGATCTTGTATGAATAAAGGTTGTACATTGATGTAAGTTGTATATTGTACTGAAAGGAATCAATTTATAGTAATACAAAGAGATTTGTTCTAGGATTCCCATGTGAAGCAATTGGTGACTTACCTCCTCTTGTGAAATTGTTTATTCTCTCAGTGTTCCATATGTTTCTCTCTTTATTATTTCAAGAAGATTAAGGGTCGAATTTGCTTAAGTGTACTCTTCTCTTGCTTGTAAACAATATTAAATTTTTTTGTTTGATTTTAAATATAGAATTCATCTCAGTATGCTTTGTATTTAATTGAGCCTAAGTCATATTCATCCTTTTCACTCTAGAGATACTCCATAAGATCCAAAAGCTTGCTTATCGTTCCCTGTTACAGTTTCTCTGTTATTTTGTGATTGATTGCCTAAATTTTCATCAATCCATACCTAATGGAATTTCCTTGCATATTTCAACCAAACCTTTGAAAAATACCATTTCAAACTTTCATAACTAGCCTAATATCATGAGTAGAAATCTAAATCATATTGATACATCCCTGTCTAAAGTTTGAAGGGCTATATCCCATCTTTTAAAGTGATTTTATGGTTACCTCTGGGATTCTCTCCTCAACCTAGGGAAATTACAGAGTGATAACATTTTGGTGACCATAGTAGGGAATATCTTAAGAAACAAAATATTTCCCTTGTAATATTGATTTAAAAGCTTGCAAACTATTTCCTCTGGGTGACAGAGAAATAGAAATTGTTTAGGTTGAATTTCCACACGAGATTTGTCTATATATCTTGTTGTAAGTAATCTATTTGAAGATCTAGATCCTAATAGGATTCACACTAGATCTCATCCAGATCCTAACACACCTAAAATTGTAAATAACCCTAAGAAGTTGATTAAAAAGAATATTTTCACATAAATTCAAGCTAGAAATACTCCTTGCAATAGTCCTCTTCTCAGAGATAATTCCCTTCTAGAAAGCCTAATAACAAATGAGGATCTTGATTTTGACCTACAACTTGAGTAGACCCTTTTTCATAACCAAATCGAAAGTTTTTTCCCTGAAATAGTTGTTGATGAGTCTAAATTGAGACCTTACATCTTAATACAAAATTTGTTATTTCAAAATCTAATAAAGACCTTCTACAATATTTTGAAAATCTTAGTGACTAAACTAAATAAAATTGCTGAGAAAGCTTTAGAAAATAAACCTTTTGTTGCTTTACCTTCTACTTCATCTTTAACCTCTTCAGTAATTTCTCCTTCCACCATTGTTCCTATTTCATCTACCATCAATATTCCTTCCATACCCACTGAGCAAGTCATAATTTCATATTATTTACCACCTGTAACATCCACATCAACTACAGCTTCCTATTCTTTACATTTACCAGTCATGGAAGTTTGTTATGCCCCTCTAGTTTTTCTCGGACAACTTCATGCCATTCCACAGAATTATCAAAGTTGTATACCTCAACTTGATAGAAATGGGCCAATCACAACACAAAAACACATAGATAGGATGAATGACTATTCATATTTACAATAATTTGACGATGATGATGTGAAAATGAGGCTCTTCGTACAAATTTTGATAGGAGAAGTAAAGAAATGGTTTAGGGCATTGCCAACAGCTAGTATTTCATACCTCCCACAATTTCACTGTAGTTTTCTCATAAGATGGGAAGTAAAGAAGAATCCTCTTCAAATCTTGGCCAAATACGAGAGTATAAAGAGAGCTCCTGGTGAAATAGTTCAAGATTATTACACTGGATTAAATAATGTTTGCAATTATATTCCAGCAACAATAAAACCTCCACTAGGGATAGATTTGATCAAGTTTCTAGATGGTTTTGATGTAGATATGTCTTATCAATTGAGGGATATAAATCCTACTACCCTAGAAGAAATGCAAATAAATTCTATCAGTGTGGAAGAAAATTTCTCAGCTAAAAGAGCAAGGTTAAAGGCTAAGACAAAAGTCACAATCAAAGAAGAACCTTCTTGTTCTTCATCTGATGTCAAGATAGACACATTAGTTAAGACAATGGAAAGGATGCTGGAAAGAATGAGTTTGATTGACAGGGCTACACTAAGGGATCCTCAAGGGGGTCCACAGATTAGGAATCTTAACTTCAATAGAAATCCTCCCCAGATTAGACAAAGAGATCAAATAGCCATAGTAGATCAACAGAAAATAAGACCCCATTCAATGAGAATTATGCAAATGAAGAGGCAAAAATAGAATATAACCTTGAAGAAAATCAGATTAATATTTTGGGGGAAGGGGAAACAAACTCTATTTTCTTAACTAAGGAGGAACACATTCTAGTTTTGTTATCACAGCCATAAGTCATCCCTGTAGAAATTGATGATTATAAAAAGGGATACCAAAATGCTATCATGAAGATACACAAATAGTACAACTTGAGGAGCAAGAAGACTGCAAAAAATTATCCCAAGAAGATTCAGAGTGATGCACCTTCCACTAGCCAGAAAAAGGATGATTCTAAAAAAGAGGATTCTAGAAAAGAATATGTAAGTACTAAAGAAGAAGATAAATCTCCACCTTCTTTCAGTATTGAAAATTAATTAGCCAAGGTCAAGATTTATTCCTTCGACAAAAATGAACTCTCAAAACCATGCGAAGGATGGCATGATTTCTCACTGAATAGATATTTATGAGTTGCAGTACTACGACACGTAAGTCAATCCTCCTGACTATATGGTAGATGCCATGTGAAATAGCATTAGATAGTAGCTCAACCACTGCATCATACTCAATGATGTCGTTAGTCGAGTGACCAATGCAAATCTCTTGCATGCTCACTAGCTCACCATTTAGAGAAAATATAGCCCATGTTGTGGAGGATAGCTTTCGAGTACTATGACTAGCACCATTGGCATAACTAATATATGGTTCGAGAGAGGTTTACATATGCAATCTGAAAGTAATAAGAATCAATAAAAAACATGGGAAACTCTGAAAAGCACATTGTAAACACACTCAACACACTTATAGACAATACATACATAATGTACTATGCATGGGATCAAGCATAGTATTATTTGAGGTACAACCCATTTCTAAGTTGTGTCAGTGGAACTCCATCGAGATCAACTAACTCATAAGTCCATTTTTTTAAGGACTCACCTGAAAATGTATGGGCCTAACCACATAGGTTGGAACTTTCCTAGACCTAACTGGTTGGCCTCTTGGTCATATAAGAGAACCATATCTCCTTCTGAGAAGACTCTAGGCTTGACACTTTTGTCATATTGCACTTTGATTTGTCTTTTGTTGGATTCATTGGCTATTGTGACATCGCGTTGGATTCCATCCAAATGAGTTATATGTAAAAGGAACCCCTCCTCTGTGGAAGTAGCAAGAAGAAGTTATATAGCTAGTTTCAGCGATGGAATTTCACATTTGATGGGGAGGATCACTTTCAAACCATATACCAACTCGAACGGTGTGAATTTGGTAGAAATCCTAACTGAGGTTCGATATGACCATAAGGTAGCCTAGAGAAGAAATTTCCAGTATGATTTATAGACCCTTGTCATGCGTTGAAGCATAGTCTTAAGAACTTTTTTAATCACCTCAAATTGTCCCTTAGCCTGAGGATAATAGGGAGTGGAATGTTCATGTGAAAGTTTGAATTTGGCAGCTAATTTTCTCATCATATGATTCCGAAAATGCTTCATGTGGTCTATTACTATTTCTCACATAAAACCAAACCTAGCAATCACGTGGTTGAAGAAAAATTATGTAGTCATTCTGTCGGTGTTCTTGAATGTGGGCATTGCTTCAACCCACTTATTAATGTATTCAACAACGAAAATAATATAGACATTCCCCTCGTCTGAGCGAGGGTTACATGTCATAAATTCGATACCAAATTTTTCAAAGGGACCAACAATGACCACAAGATGCAACGAAGGAGGCAGAGCAGAGATGACACTTTTGGACTGCGAGGATATAGTCGTGGAAAATGGTGGGTCAAAAGTAACTAACATGTAAGATTTTTTGCGCAATGGCATAACCAGTTAAATGTCTATCGTATGCTACCGAGTGGAATTCATTTAGGAATTTTTCAGCCTCCTCAAGATTGAGTCACCTCTGTAAGACCGTATCGATACCATGATGGTAAAGGGTGATGTCGATAATCACATAATTTCGGGCTTGGTACTAGATACGTCGCTGCTATGAGCGATAGGTATTAGGTCATAAAGTTGGATCTGGAGATAGATTAGAAAATATCCATACCAAGGGTCAAATGATGAGATCATAAATAATGAATCAACTAGGAGGGAATCTTTAGATGTAGATTCATCATCAAGGGAAGAGAGATCACACATTAACTTTGCAAAAACTAAGGATTCCTTCAACTTGGATTTGATAAATTCCAAGTTGAAGTCTGAGAGAATAACGATCCACTTAGAATATTCCCCCCCCCCAAGAAATTGACGTGACAATATGTATTTCAAAGGGTTGCAGTCCAAAATGACCATATTTTTACAAAGCAAGATGTAATGGATAAATCTCTAGATGGCTTAAACGACCGCCAAAGACAACTTTTCCACATGAGTACACCAAATCTCGGTATCGTTGAGGTTTTGACTTAGATAATAAATGGGATATTCAGTCCCCAAATTATCTTCTTGGACCAACATCATATCTATAGTAGAGATGGCGGCAACAAGATACAGGAAGTAATCATGCTAATAGTCAGGGGGATATAAGAGAGATTCCTGAACCAGTTCACCTTTCAAGGCATCAAATTATTTCTATGCAATGCCATCCCAATGGAACAGAATCCCTTTTTCAGTAAGTGAGTAAATCCTTTGGAAATTTCAGCATACTTAGGGATAAACCTTCTTAGGAATTTAGATTTCCCTTGAAGTCTTTGTGATTGAACGAGGGAAGAAGGCATAGGCAAGTCAACAATTACCTAGACTTTTAAAGGATCAATATAAATTCCTTGTTTCAAAAAGACAAAACCAAGGAGTTGACTAGAACAAACACAAAACAAACATTTGTGTGGGCTACATTGAATGTTATAATGTGTACAATGGAGAAAAATGACTCACTCAATATCAATTCCAGATGAATAACTGTAGGAATTTACAGGGTATGTTCATCAGATAGAACACCAAAGGACACCACTCACAAATAGATCACAAATCAATACACAAGTATTATTGACATGGTTAAAATCCTCAAAGATGGAAATAGCCCACGGCCTGAGCCAACGCGGCCAGTTGAGGCAATTTATTAATAAAAGAATGAAAATTTACATAAGCTTCTCTCATGAATGGTTACCCTATAAATGACCCTCCATGCTCTTTAAATAGAGATCATGGACCAATTGGGTGTTAAGCCACGGATCAAGTGTCAGTGATACCAAGGAGAGAATGAACCATCAGATCACTTCATGTCTAGAACATATCATGAGCATCGGATTGTAAGTTAGAAAAGTACACAATAAAGAAACACACTTTACCTAACTCTACACTAGACTAAGTTATACTTAAGTATTTCCTATGTGTCGGAATATCCTAACATCCCCCGTGAAGAACAACCTGGGATAGGATTGAAGGATGTACAAATATGACACAATAGGAGAAGGATGGAGGCATTAGAGTCTATCCCCCCTTAGTGATAACTTCCTGAACTCCAACCATAAATTGAAGTGTAGTAAACTTTTCCTCTGTGAGAGCCTTCGTAAAGATGTCTGCAACTTGATCATCTGTTGAACAATATTTCACTTCAAGAACATGGTCATGAATAAGCTTTCTGATGAAGTGCATGTGCAGTTCAATGTGTTTTCTTCACTAATGTTGGAATGGATCTTTGCATAGTTGAATGACACTTTGATTATCACACCAAAGTGTAGTCGGATGCTGCTACTGAAAGCCAAACTCTGACAGGATATGACGAAGCCACAGGGCTTCCTAACTAGCTTCTATGGCACCATGATATTTTGATTCTGCTGAAGAAAGAGAAATGGAACTTCTTTTTTGCAAGCCCATGTGATAGGTCTTGAACCAAGAGTAAACACATAACCTGCAGTGGACTTCCAATTATCAGGGTCATCAGCCCAATCGGAATCAGTGAAACCAACCAATAGAGGAGATGCTTCTGCACTATAATGAATCCCAAACTGAACTGTACCTTGAACATAACGAAGTGTTCTTTTAGCTTCTTTCCAAAGACTTTCATGTGGGTTTTGCACAAATCAAGCAATAAGTCTAACAACAAAGGAAAGGTCAGGATGAGTATGGGTAAGATATAAAAGCTTTCCTACAAGTTGACGATATAAGGTAGCATCAACTTCAGGGGAAGTACAAGTGACTGAAATTTTGGCTCCAGATTGAAAGGGGGAAGGGCTTGGCTTACAATCTTCCATGTGAAAATGGCGTAGAAGATCACATGCATACTTGGAATGGGAAAGGGAAATACCTTCCTTGGATTGCAAGACTTGAAGACTAATAAAATAATGCAAGTGTCCTAAGTCTATAATTTCAAACTTCTTTTTAAGGTTGGACTTCACATGGTTTATAAGGTTTGGATCACTACCAGTAAGGATGAGATCATCAACATAAAGAATAAGAATGAAAAGATACTTGCCGACTTTCTTGGTGTAGATAGTATTGTTATCATGAGACCCAAAAAAGTCAGTTTCTAAAAGAAAGCTATCCATTTTGGCATACCAAGCCTGAGGGGCTTGCTTGAGACCATAAAGGAATTTTTTAAGCCGACATACAAGGCTGGAGTCTATTTGTATAAAGCCAGTAGGTTGTTCCATATAGATTTCTTCATGCAAGCCCCCATGCAAGAAGGCAGATTTAACATCCATCTGATGGACTTCCCATTTGAAAGAGGCAGCACGGGAAAGAACAAGTCGGATAGAGTTCATTTTGGAAATGGGGGAGAAGGTTTCAGTATAGTCAATGTCTTCAACTTGTGAAAAACCCTTAGCAACAAGACAAGCTTTATGTTTATCAACTTTTCCATCGAATACATACTTGGTTCTGTAAATCGATTTTCATTTAACAAGTTTTTGCCCCTTTCGAAGAGGAACAAGGTCCCATGTATCATTTGCCAATAATGAACGATATTCTTCATTCATAGCTGTGTCCCAATATGGATGGCCTAAAGCTTCTGCAAAGGTGTCAGGATCATAATTCGCTGAAGCTTGAACCAGTAAAGAAGAGCCTCTATCGAATTGAGAAAGTGTATGTCGTTGATTTGTAGGATCATCGGCAAGAGCACTTGTTGTGTCCCGAGTAGCACGAACCCATTTGGAAGCTAAGGAGCTGAAGGAGAATCCTGAGAAGGTGGTGGAGGATTTTCATCCTCACTGTCATCATCTGAAGAATAAATCTTTTCAGAAGTAGAAGGGATAGAGGTAGGTCCGCCCAACCTAATATAGGGTCCAAAAAACTCTTTCCCGGGGTGTTGCGCCAGACCTTATAGAGGGGGGCTACCCGCCCCTCTCAAACCCCCTAGAAAGGGGGGCCTACCACCCCTGTTGCATAATCAGTGTAACAAATGGGGGGTTTCGTGCCCCCTCTAACCCCCCAATTCACTATGTGGGCTAGTCGTGGAAATAATATAACACAACCCAACAATAGAGAGAGGTGGCACATCTGCTGAACTAGGCTCGTAGGCTGATATATTTTCAACAAGCTTTACATCTCCTCTAATGATAACATTTTTTGGCTTAATTGGAATAAGTCTATATCCTTGGACATCTTCAGATATCCAACAAAAATACATTTTTCACTCTTAGGTTATAAAGCTTTATGTTTCTCATCTGGAATATGGGCCCATGCTTCACTTCCAAAAACACGAAAGTGACTTACATCTAGTTTAAGTGAACTCCATGCTTCTTCTGGAGTGATATTCTTTAAAACCTTAATAAGAGTGTGATTTATTATGTAATTTACACATTTAATTTCTTATGCCCAAAAATTAAGACTAAGTCCTTTAGGTTGAAGCATACGATTAACCATTTCCTTAAGACACAATTATTCCTTTCAGCTACACTATTTTGTTGTAGAGTATATGGAATAGTATGTTGCATTTCAATTTCATTCTTAGTGCAAAATTTTATGAATTTGTTGTTAACATATTCTCTATGATTATCAGATCTTAGCTTAAGAATTTGATGTCCAGATTGTTTTTGAACAAAGGCCTTAAAGGCCAACAACATGTTAAATACTTCACTCTCATGTTTTAAGAAGTATATCCAAGTGCGTCTGGACAAATCATCAATGAAATTTAAGAAAAACTTGTAGCCAAAAAATGAAACAATTGGAAGTGGACCACATAAATCACTATGCACAAGTTGTAAAGGGGCTAAGGCATGCCAAGAGACATGTTTTTCAAAACTATCCTGATGATGTATCCGAGTACACATCTGAAACAAACACCATATTTGCAAGATACCATTGGAAGACCTATCACCATGTTTTCTTTACATATATTTTGAAGGGAGCAATAGTTTAAGTGACCAAATCTCTCATGCCAAAGTTTTCTCACTTCAACATTATGAGCAATAGATACTGAGGGAAGATTTGATGACCCAAAGTTGTTAAACATATACAACCTTGTAGAATCATCAGCAATGCCAGTAGCTAAAATCTGTCTACGATCTCTTAGGTCCTTAGTTACAACACCATGAGGTGAAAATTCAACGATTTTACCTTCACCTGAATGAGTTATCTGATATAAATATAGAAGGTTGCAGGATAAGGTTGGAACACATAATACATCATTAAATTGACCATTGTCTAGATGAACAGTTCTAGTCCCTACAACACTAAGAGATCTATCATCACCAACGTATATATTTTTGGTGTTACAATCATTTAAAGAAGAAAACATGGCATTGTTTTTGGCCATGTGATAAGAAGCTCCAGAAGCATAAGTAGACCGAGATGCTTGAAAACCACATGCAGAAAGTGTTATTTCTAAAGATGAAGTTGAAGTTGAAGAGTGCTCCAAATGGATGTTATGCTTCTTCATTACTGCTTCCAAGTCTTTGATCTTCTTAAATCATTTGGATTCTAAGTGGCCATCTTGATTATAAAAGCGAAAATGTCTATCAATCTTCTTCCCTTTGTTTCTATTTTCCTCATCATTTTGTTGAAATGATTTTTCATTTTGAGACTGAAATTGCTTAGGACCCTTGTTTGGTTTAAGACCATTCTCTTTAGGATACCGCTTCTTAGGATTCTTTGAATTTGTTTTTTACTGGGCGGCTAAGGATTTCTTAGAAGAGTTTCTAAGATTAAGAAGACCAAGATGTAAAATCTTTTTCTAATTCTCTTATTAAATAATCACAAAAGGCATCAAAAGAGGGGGACTTGTAGTCTTATCCTTGAGAAATAAAGACTTCTCTAGTAGAATGGAAGGTGGAAACAAACACAAAGTAGGTTGGTCCCAACTTAGTAAGAATTGAATAGATAGGGCTACCATCTTCTCTCTTAACCTTAACACCTTACAAGAGAAGTCTAAAGATCTTGAAATTGGACAAAAAATCTTCAATGGAAGAAAAATTATTGGGGTCCAATGTAAGCAACTCATTTTCAAGTTCATGGGCTCTAGTTTCATTTTTAATTAAAAAACTTTAGTGAGATGTTTCATTCCTTCATTAGGAGTATCAAGTTTTGCGATATGGAATCAGAGAAATAGACATCCCTAGCAACCCACATGCTTGATCTTGCCTATTTTCCCATTTGGCTACCTTATCTTCATCTTGAGGTTTGGTTTCTTGGCCTGAGGCTATTCTGTAAAGACCTTTACTTCTAAGTAAATCCCACAATGTAGGACCACCTAGATAGTGGTGCTATCAAGAATATCCTTGGCATGGAACTTTCCATTTTACAAAACTGAAGCAGAGCAAAAAGTGTTCCAATGGGGGGGGGGGGGGGGGGGGGGGGAAAAATATCTTTTGAAAAGTTTAGGCTGATAAAAAAAAAAAACGGCCTCTGAAATGGCTCTAATGAAATGAAGGAAGTTAATAATGTTATTATTAAAAAAAAAAATTTCCCCCCACCCCCCCCCCCCTTTTCCAATACTTAATCTAATAGCTTCACTTTATATAAATAAAAATAAATCTTATGCAACTCATTTTTATATGTAAGTGAAAGTCACTTCTACAATGGTACTTTATGAGCTACCCATTAAAATGTAACTTAAATAAAAGATAAAGAGACTTTAGAATTATGGCTGACTCATTTTTTATAATGAGTGAGAATTTTTTTACATAAAGTAACTTTAAAACATAAGTTACATGTGCTTTTTGAAAAACTAGCACAACAAAAAAAAAGGATTGAACTCAAGACCTCTATTCTCATAATGTAACTTAGGACCAAGTGAGCTAGTTTAAAATGTTAGTAATTTTTGGAAAAGAGGAAGGTTTTTTTTTAGTCATTGAAGCTTTGGGGTGCATGCTTACTTGAAAAAAAAATATTTCCTACAAAACAAAAACCACAAAACCCAACACAGACATACAAAAGAAAAACAAACCTTACGACTTGGAGTTAGCTTTGGCCAGAAACTAAATATTTTCCTCAATGTTTCTGATTTTCTGAGATCACATTAAGGCGCAACAGAAAAGAGCATAAGCATGAGAAAAATCCTTCCTTTCCGTTTCTGATTTACACAGATCACATAGAGTAGTAGGGCAAAGAGCATACCTAGAAATGAAAGGCATAGATATGGTAATAAAAAATGGAGAGCCAAATAAATTGAAATAAACAGAGAGATGAACAGCTAGAACTACAAATAAACATTGTGTACCTCCAGATCTTAAAAATGACGTAGATAGGGCTACTAGAAACCTTTTCGCGTGAAATGAAATGGGTTCCTCAGTGGAATAGATGCTTCTAACACAATAGAGTAGTCCTCTTGGCCCGAAAGCAATTAGAAATAGTAGATCTTGTAAATGATAGTTGGATGCAGTTGTACTAGATTTAGATTTGGATCACCAACAGATGCAGCCCTCAAATAGCTCTGGTACCATATAGGAATTTACAGGGTAATTTCCTCAGACATAACACCAAAGGACACCACTCACAAATAGATCACAAATCAATACACCAGTATTCTTGACACGTTTAAATCCATCAAAGAGGGAAACAGTCCACGGTTTGAGCCAACACAGCCACTTCAGACAATTTATTAATAAAAGAATGAAAATTTACATAAGCTTCTCTCATAAACGATTACCCTACAAATGACCCTCCATGCTCTTTAAATAGAGATCCTAGACCAATCAGGTGTTAAGCCACAAATTAAGTGTCGGTAATACCAAGGAGAGAATGAACTGTCAGATCACTTCATGTCTAGAATATATCATGACTGTCAGATTGTAAGTTACAAAAGTACTAGTAAGGAAACACACTTTACCTAACTCTACCCTAGACAAAGTTATCTGTGCAATGTCATCCCAATGGAACATAATCCATTTTTTTAGTACGTGAGTAAATCCTTTGGACATTTTAGCATAGTTAGGGACAAACCTTCTTAGGAAGTTAGATTTCCCTTGAAGTCTTTGTAATTGAATGATGTAGGCAGGCGTAGGCAAGTCAACGATTACCTAGACTTTTAGAGGATCAATATGAATTCCTTGTTTCAAAAAGACAAAACCAAGGAGTCGACCAGAACCAACACAGAATACACATTTGTGTGGGCTAAATTGAATGTTATAATGTGTACAACGTAGAAAAATGGCTCACTAAATATCAATTCCAGATGAATAACAAAATGCTCCGATGTATAAATTTTCATCTATTCTCGGTTTAATTGGAATATCCAGAGGAATCACTTCTTTGATATTCAAAAGGTTCTTCTCATATTCAATCTCATGAATGGAAATGAAATTCATAAAGGGTTTGATGAAATTGGGTAGGTATAGACAACTGAGATTATCTTCAATGGTATCTGGGAAGGAGGAATGATGATGATGTTCATCCCATGCCGTGTTATCTGACATCATGATTTACATGATGGTTTCTTTGGTAGAGAATGTACGCGTTAAAGGATTAGAGGGTGTGCCATAATCGAGTGTTAGATCTAGGTAATTGATCGAAGAAAAGTTATGGGTTGCACAAGATGAGTAGATGATTTCATAATCTTGCTCAATGGGGCTAAGTTTGATTTGGTTGCCAAAAATTTTGATGTCATTTTCATTAGGTATAATCCATGGATCAACGATGATCGTAGAGGAAGATATCATGTTCACATAAGAAAATGAAGGGGAGGAGGTTGGAAGGAGAGGAGGAGGGAGAGAAAAGGTTCCCATAAGTAATTAATCCTTCAAACATGCTGATAGTAATGTAGGGCTTCCCCCACAAAAGGGACACTTCCAATAACACTAGAATCAAAGGCGAAAAATATGAGTTGATATATGGCCACGATCCCACGTTTATGAGGAAAGCCAATCAATCGTAAGTAAGCTTAAATGACGACAACCATAACATAAAACCATGTACATCCTAGTCGAAGTTTATAATCAAGTGGCCCGTCAATAAGTTCTACTTAAAGGGAGACATTTTTCCGCTATGTTCTACTTGGAGGGAATTTAGAATCCCACAAGGATTGTATTTCCTTCACCAAATGCTTTTAACGTGGTGGTCGATCAACTAATTTGGGGTGAACCAATTACCTTCCAGCAAGACAAAGACATGAGGTAGGTCAAGGCTGCCTCTTCCACAATAGAATGATGAATGTTCTTATCATGGTTAATGACTTGAATCATAAAAGCTAACTGAGTTGGAATTCGAGGGGTATATTTTTCATGAGAGGAAATAACTAGGTTGGAATCCAATGGATCTGCACATCCGAAGCTGACAAAAAGGCCTTCTTTCGGGTGAGGTAGTTTTGTAACACCTCAAGAGTTGACATAGTTGAAGGACACTGAGCCAAATCTTCAACTACGTTGTAATTTTGAGTGGCTCTCGAATGAGGGTTGAAAAGAGACTTATGGATAACACCCTTTAGAGGCTTGATAGTCAATTCCATAGGAATCAAAGGTGGAACTGGATCAGATGAAGATGGTGCCAAACTGGTAGTTTGATTAGTAGCCTCACTGTTCAGTGGATTTGCATTACAATATTCCTTATTTTGAGTGGCCACCATGACGTCATATTTCAGCTTTGAGGAGGAAAGAATCAAAATTGTGTTAGCGAAAGAAGTGTCCTGGGAAACCATATGAATCTCCAGTTTGGGAAATGGGTAAGTCAACACAATAGGATAAGTGGATGATTTAAGAAATTGATTCACTTCAGCACAATGTGGAAAATCATGTGTAGAATTATCCTCGTTACAAATCAAGCATGGCTATCGAGGCTTTCATTTCTCATTGGAATACAAATTTATTTGTTTATCCTATAGTGAGAAATATTTATTTTTCTTACCTTTGCCTTTCTTATTTCTTCTAGGTTGTTATTGGGACTTTCCTTTATCAAACGAGATGAAATTTTTCTCGAAAGTATAAGCCATAGGAGGATGGGATGGATGGTTTTGTGCAGGAGCAGTAAGAGCAATACTAGATGGTTTACTCACTGACTATCAACTGGCAGAACCTGTTGGGTTTGGAGCGTGATTATCTTCTTTGTTTAGAGGTATCACCACATTGGAACTGAATTCGTAATGGGGCAGTAACGCCACCTATTTGTTCTCCAATAGGGGGGTCCAGGGGGGGCGATGATGATCTTTATGAGCCCCCCTTGACAGGGGTTTGGGGGCAGGGCCTCCAAAGATAAAATAGATGTAAATTACCTTGTAAAGTATTGTAATTTCATAGTCAATCTGGGTCACTCATTAGGTGGATGATATGACAATAGAATTTATGTTTAATTTAGGTTTTTTTTTGCCTTAGAACCCGACCCCTCGCTATATATGAGGGAATTGAATTATAGCTGAATATATGTGTATTCCAAGCGACAAAAAGAGAGGAGACTGTGTGAAAGGAAAGAAAAAATTATAGTGGATCAGTTGTAGGTTATATCTCTTCATTTTGCTAGATAATATAAAAAAGGAAGGACTGACTATTTCTTTGTGGATGTAGCCCAAATTGGGTGAACCACGTATATCTGGGTCTCTCTCTTGTTTCATGCATTTTCTATATTTGTGTTTCTACAATATTTTATGTGTTCCATTGATATGTAATATATAATTTTCTAACAACTAGTATCAGAGCAGAAGGTCTATTTGGTTGAGAAACTCATAGGAGTGAAGGGTTCCTAGTTCGAGTGGGAGAAATGGTGGAAGATAGTAGTTTTAGGGTCGAAAAATTTAATATCCAAAACCACCAATTGTGGAAGATGCAAATGGAATATTATATGTATCAAAAATATTTTTACCTACCATTGAGCGGAAAGACAAAGAAATCGAGGAGTATGACAGACACAAAATGGGATATTCTTAATAGAAAGGTAATTGGAACAATATGGTTATGCCTAGTAGCATCAGTAGCCTTTAATATTTCAAAGGAAATGACAATAGAGGGTTTAATTTTGGCATTAGACAAATTATATGAAAAACCCTCAGCCTCAAA
>APFE030153545.1:0-35196 GCA_000404065.3 Pinus taeda
AAATTATATAAAATTAATTATTTAATGTAAATAAAACAATCATGAAATAGAAATTTAAATTTTAAAAATTTAAAAATTAATTTGTAATTTTCAAAATATTCAGTTTCATATTTATTTTTTTCAAAACTTTAAAATTAAAAGTCAAAAATTTTTAACCAAAAACAAAAATACAACCAGAGTGGGATGCATTCATAGTGGATCTAACTTTGTTGTTCATGTTTGCATGTAATTAACAACTATTTATGCACAGTAAAAAAAAGAGATATAAGATTCAAATTACTTCATGGTTTAGCTACACAACTATCAGTTTGTTACAATAGACTAAGATGTTGAAGAACTTTGACTTTCACAAATGTTGTTGAGAATAGTGCTTGTACTACCCAGCAAATGTGTTATATTTATTGGAATTTGGGAATGACATATAATTAACAACAACAATTTATGTACAAAGAAGGAAATGGAAATAAGATTCAATTTACTTCATGGCTTAGCTACACAACTACAAGTTTATTACAATAGACTAAGATGTTGAAGAACTTTGACCTTCAAAAATGTTGTTAAGAGTAGTGCCTGTACTACCCAATAAATGTGTTATATTTGATTGCAATTTGGGAATGGCACCAGGGCTCAAAAAAGTGTCTCTGATGTTTTGCAGCATGCCTAGAATGACCATCATAGTAGGTCGTCCTTTAGGAGATTCATTTGTGCAAAGTAATCCCACATTTATTAATGAACTAAGACAACTGAAATTATTATCTTCGTCAGTACAGCTACCTGTCCTCCTTAGTAAACCCATGTCCACCACATCCATTAGTCGGTTTGGAAAATTGCTACCCACCCATTTTTGCAAGTTCATTCCTTCGACAAACATGTCATGGGTGGGCTTCTTTCCAGTGAGAATTTCCAATAGCACTATTCCATAACTATAAACATCACCATTTGTTGTGACTTGTCCACCCGCTCCATATTCTACATTCATAGATCATCGTCTTAAGTTTTTTAATTCACAATGGTTAATAAAGATTTAGAAAAAAAAATCATAAGATTAATTAAAATATGGTATGTAGTTTAAATAATACCTGGAGGAATGTAGCCTGTAGATCCTTTGAGTGAATTTGTGCAAGTGATATCCCCATCTTCATTATTTGCAAAACATAAAGTAGCAATGCCAAAGTCTATTAAATATGGAGTCATATCTTCACCCAACAATACATTGTTGGGTTTGAAATCACAATGAATGACTTGCAGAAAACAATGGTGATGGAGATATGTCATGCCTTGGGCAACATCTATTGCAATATTCAGCCTTTGAATCAAATTCAAACCACTTTGTTCTCCATCATCGGGATATAACCACTATTCTAAGTTTCCATTTGGCATTAATGGAAATATCAAAGCTTTGATTTGGAGATCTGAATAGCAAGTTATGACCTGAATCAAATTTCGTTGTCTAACTCTACCCAAAACTTTGCACTCTTTATCAAAACTCTTTTTAGCCCCTTCATTTTGTAGATTGAGAAGCTTGACAGCAACCATTGTGTCATCATTCAAAATCCCTTTGTACACTTTTCCAAAACTACCAATTCCTAACAAGTTTGCATCACTAAATTCATTTGTTGCAATGACAAGCTCTGCATAGGATATTCTCTGATGCCCCACATTTAATGATGGATCGGTCTCTCTCTGAATACGTCTCTTGCAATTCTTTCTCCACAAGATTCCCAGAAATAAACACAATACAACAATTTCTACAACAACAACAAGTATGATAACTCTTTTGAGATTTGAAACACTTTTATGTTTTTTAGCATAGCATGGTGGTAGATTTACCCAAGGTCCACATAGACCAGGATTTCCCATAAATGTTGTTGTGCCAATCTTTATGAAAACTCCACCTTTAGGGACTTCTCCTGATAGCTTGTTGAAAGAAAAATTCAAGTGATGGAGTATTGTGAGATTTGCTAGTGACATAGGTATTCCACCTGACAAATTGTTGGAGGAGAGATCTAGGTCTTGAAGACTTAGAAGTTCACTAATTGACATTGGAATTGGACCTTCAAGTGCATTGTAAGAAAGATTAAGATATTCTACTTCTTTGCAGCTTCTGAGGATACTTGGAAGGTAACCAGTTATTTGATTTGCAGAAGTATCTATAGCTTGAAGCTTATTGAACTTTCCTAGTTCTAAAGGCACATGGCCACTTAATAAAATTGTTTGACAAGTTGAAATAGAAGGCTAAATTTGCAAGGCCTGTAAGCTCTTGAGGTATGTTCCCACTAAGCTTTTGTATGATAGATCTAGCTCTAGTAAGTTCACACACTTCCCTACACTTGCAAGTATGTTTCCTCATCACTGGTTATGATTAAGATCTAAATATCTTAGTTGTTGGAGGTTGGCCATAAAATCAGGGATTTTTCCAGAAAAATTATTTCCAAAGAGATATAAGAGACCTAAACTCTTTAGTTGCCCAATTTCCATTGGGATGTTTCCTTATAAATTATTGGAATCCAGATATAACCTCTCCAACTTCTGAAGCATACTAACTGAAGAAGGGATTGACCCTGTAAAAGAATTACCTTCTAAACTAAGGAATGTTAAGCTACTTAAATTTCCAATAGCAGGAGGTATTTCTCCATCTAATTCGTTGATACCCAAGTCTAAGTATTGGAGTTTTGTAGAGAGGTGGCCTATAGAAAATGACAATTTCCCGGTGAAGTTATTCTCAGATAAGACTAGTTGTTGTAGATTGGAACAATTACTAAGAGCAGTAAGAATGGGGCATCTAGTGGTGTTGCCGCTAATAAGGTAATTTCCGCCAAACGAAAGCCGTCGGGGATGTGTCAATTTAACCAACTCCATAGGCACTATTCCGCTGAGCTGGTTATCTGGTAAGAAAATTAATTGTAACTTGGTACAATCGAAGAGGGATGAAGGAACGCTGCCACTTAGTTGATTAGAACCTAGATAGAGTTCCATTAATTGGGTGGTCTTCTTGGTACACAACTCTGATAGAATGTGGCCAACTAATTGGTTACCACCTATATCCAATACATCAAGATTGGTGCAGTTGGAAAACGAAGATGGAATGCGTCCCATGAGATGGTTATCATCCAGGTTAAGAAGGATGAGCTGGCTTATCATACCCAATTTGGAAGGAACTCTGCCGTGAAGGTTGTTGCAACCTAAATCTAAGTATTGCAAAGAGGATATGTTTCCCCAACAGTCCAGGATTGTTCTCATCAAATTGTTAACTGCCAAGGACATGAGTACTAGGTTGGGGAGAACACATAGTTGTGGGGAAATGTTCCCTATGAGATTGTTAAAGGAGAAAGTCAAGTTCCTTAAACTGTGGCAGCTATCGAGAGTGGGTGGAATGGAACCCTCGAGTTGATTCTTAGACAAGCGAAGCATCTTTAAGCGAGAGAGGGTTCCCAATTGATAGGGAATGTTACCATGGAAACTGTTATTATGAAGGCTGAGTACTCTAAGAAAGGAGAGATTGGCGAGAAGGGGGGATTGATCCATACACTGTCTAGGAAAAGATTGGCCCACACACGTACTGTCTGCAATCACTTTACAAGAGGATTGACAACCTTCCTGTCAATGACCAAGACTTAAAGCACTACTTTCAGTAAGTCGGGTTTGTGCCCCACGCCATGTACATAGTCTATTTACTACTTGTTGTCTTTTCACTATGCTTTTCTATTTTTTCTTTGCTTTGTTTTGTTTGCTTAATATCATGTTATTTTTTATTTTTTTAATAAATGCTACCCTCTACTGAGTTCTGGCTTTTGAATGAGTATGTGGCTGAGATCCAAAGAGTCTTGTGACACTGAAGCACTTGTTCAGCCCTGTGCATGTCTTCTTTATGCTTGGTTATAACCTTCTGCTGATGAAGTCTCGACAGAAAATACGATCCGTCTATAAGGGTATCTTTGGTCCAACCATGAACCTGTTTCCACACTGGGAAACCCGATGCCTGTACTTACTCTTTTGCTCTGTGTATTCAAGCTCATCCAACTAGTAGAAATGGAGAAGGGAAAATCTAAATGAGAAAACCTAAATCAGAGGTTTTAGATGCTTCTCTGAAGTAACAACCTCTTTTGCTCTCAATAAGTCGGGATCCCTCTTCCACCCCAAAAATAAATAAGTGCCTATACACAGTCCATTTTTGAAAAATACAAAGGTGAAAGAAGAGAAAGGCTTCCTGCGCAGAGAGGTGAAAAATGCAACTCCACCAGGGTACTGACTAGGCTCACTGGAAGTGGAGAAATATGTGTGTTCCTGCGTGGCTCCGTCGGGGTATTGTCCAGGCCTGCTAGCAGCGGAGCAAAACCATAGATGAAAACTTATACTATGAAAAATTTAAACTCGTGAGCCAAACTACCCTTCCCGATTTCGAAACACTATGATCAAGCTGAAACTTGTTGTGTGTTCGACTGATTTGGTAAAAGGTGAACCATGTTTCTCCATGGGGTAAGTGGGGAAACTAGATTAACCTGCACAACGATTCAATACTCCCTGATAGACCAAGACCATGTGATGTCAATGGACTGGAACAGAGAAGATGGTATTCAAGCAGTGTGTCACCAAGTGTTGTAGCAGCTGCAACACCCTCCAAAATTTTGGCCCACATCCAATTTCGAAGCCTTCCTTGGCTTTTCCTTGATGATTGCAAACACTCGGTATCATCCCATGAGCTCGTGTCGAGTCTTTAAACCCTCTTTGCTTGACTGTTCACCGGTCATCTTTTAGCATGTTGGTTGCAATTTCATGCTTGCAGTCTTGTGTTGCCTATGTTCAAGGTCTATCTTCATTGTACAAGTTGTCTTCGCTATGTAAGCATTTGTCGCACTCACACAAGAAGTTGTATGCAATGTCGTGCAAGTGTCGCACTTGTTGTTCGCACCCGTTAGTCAGTCACACTAAGCATGTTGTCTGGTTGGTTCGAGGTGTCTTATCCTTGAGTCATGTTTAGTGTGTTTGCAAGGTAATGTATACATGAGTTCAATCACTCACACACTTAACCATTTTTCCGAAGATCTATCAACCAGACCACCCTCCATTAGCTGGACCTCCATTGAGCTGCACTGCGCAATCTCAACCCTAAGTGACCAAGTATTGTTGCCCAAAATTGCGCAGAGCTTGAGGCTGCCTCCCAGGTAGTTTGCATTACGCAATCCTGGAATCAACCTAGCTGATTGTCACCTAGAACAACACATAAGTTTTCCAAGAAGCTATCTCAATCTATGCTTCCCACAAGCCTATCCATTAAGCCTCTTGTTGGTCAACCGGAGAATTTGACTGGGCAATGATCCTGAGCTTCACTCCTCCCAAAAATTGTACAGAAGTTATCATCCTGCCTGCCTGCACTAACTGAAGAAATTGCACAGACAAGAGGGATAGGTACCCGCTGCCCGTCACTGCACTGTCTCTGGAAATTGCACAGTTTTGTTAGGGAGTCCCCCTGTCAGCCGGCCTGCCACTCCTCCTAAAAATTGTGTAGTTTTCTTGGACTATCCACCAGCTTCTCGACACCTCGCTCAACCTGGAAACTGTGCAGACATGTTCTGCGTGACTGCCTCCTAGATCTGCGTATTTTTGGCCAGCAAGCTCCCGCAGCCTACCCCTAGCCTTCTCTAAAAATCTACACAATTTTCACTGTGAGTGCCTCCTGCTGCCCGCACTGCCTTCCCCGAAAAAATTGTGCAGTTCTGCCTCCGAGCTGAGCAAGATCTCGTAGATGTCATTGCTTTCCCGAACTACTTAACCGAGCTTCTCAATGACCTCTCCGCCGTTTTCGCGATAGTGCCTCGAAGGCTCGCATCCCAGCCTAAAGCATTCTCTGTGTAGTTTCAAAAGCATTGTCCTCTCTCCAGTCACCTCCACCCGAAAGCGAAAGATAATGCATCATGGTAGATTAGGGGATTTTTGGATTTGATGTCGTCTCGTCATGGGTGATTGCAGATACAGGTACATGGATGAGACATGGCGTGACAATGAATGGGATGAACAAGGAGCGCATGCTAGGAGACTTGTTTGCGAATGGATGAACACACGAAGCATGCCAAGTACCAGCGAAGGGGATACATGCACATGCAACATCAAGTGAACTCCAAGATCATCGAAGAATCCACACACCTTTTCATCCGAAGGTGAAGCTATGATACACTAAGAGCACACTCATCATTTAGCAACACTGCAACTCGACATGGACACCACCATCAACATGAACATACTAGTACTATCATGTCGAGTCATGTCATGAGTCGTCTCAGCCACATCAGTACCGTGGGCCATAATGTTGTAATAAATGTAATGTAGCATGGAAGTCCGAGAGACCCACATATGAAATTGAAGAGTCATATAAGTCAAACATTCATGAGGGAGTTCCAAGACTCACAAGGGTCAAGTTCACCCTTGGCTAAATATACCCCTCATTTGTACATGAAAAAGACTTTTTCGCCTTGGCTCCTCCCACATAGCCTTGAGAGTCTGTAGTCTTTTCTTTGAGGAGCGAGCAGTGGCTCCAATGCCCCACTATCGGGATTAGTGATGTATGGTGTACGGATGAGTCTTGGAACTTTCGATTAATTCAGAAGTTTGTTAACAGGCTAGCACGTTTTCCCACATGTATTGTATTCGTTTGTAAGACTATTCTTTGGACGCTTGTAATGCATGTTGCTTTAACCTGTACTAAGATAGTTGAACTATTTTGGCTGTTTTAGTGCATATGCTATTGGAAATGTGTTGTAACAGTTGTTAACGTTGTCTCGCCTGAGTGGACTACTCTGTCGGACACTTGACAAATTCATCCTTGTAAACTTGTTATAACGACCGTCACACTTGTGTGGACTATTCCGTTGGGTGTTGTACGTGCTATCTATTCACTTTGTGTCTGTGACTGCTGCATTCATGTGGACAATTCCACTGGAAGCTGCACATGTCCTGTTGTGTTGTGTGTTTCTAACTAAGTTGGGACTATTCCATTTCGACTTGAGACTCACTCTTACCCTCTCCCTCTTAGTTAAATAACTTAGACACGAGTTACACTAAGCACTCTCCAGGCACACGAACCTTGTTGTTTGAAGACTAAGTATACAACTCTCATGTGCTGACAAGCAAGAGCTAAGGTATATCTTTAAGATAATTGCAACCGTGCCATCATACTGGATGGGACTCCTACAGTAAACAATGTGAGGTCTAGTTGGGGCTTCATACCAGGGAGATCGCCTGAATGTTGGCGGGTCTAGCACCATCAATAGGACAACAACATAATTCTTCACAAATTGTCTTTCTAGTTCGAATCAAAATTCACAACTTATATGAATTTTGAGGGCTTCAATTCTAAAAACTTTGAAATTTTAAAGGTACATTTGTCCCAAAAGAGTAACCCATCTTCATGCATTCCCCAAAGTAGTTTATTTCTTCTTTTCGTGCATTAATTGCAAGACTGATATGATCGAATGTTGTTGAGCATATGGAGAATGTAATTTTGTTCCTTGTTTTTCAGGTTGAATAAAATATGATTTTTCCTTCAAAAAAAATCTCTTATACTTGACGTCCAGGATCATTTGTGCTTAGTTTTTCCTGTATTTATGGTGATAGGCATATTTATTTTGGAATAGGGCTTCCTGAATTTTAATTTAATTATCAATGATTATTTGGTGGATGGTATGGATTTCACTTTATGGAATATTCTAGAATATTCTTAAAATGCCATATGATCTTGTGTCATATGAATGTGAGTGATGGTTTTTTGGCATGTGGTATAGTAAGGTTATTGGCTCATGGTATTGTAAGAAAGCCTATTTAAAGTGGAATTAATATCAATGGTAAAGAGGAGATTGTAACAAAGTTTGTTTAAAATAGAAAGAATCTCCATGAAAGTGGAAAGAATCTTCATGGTAAAGGGGAGATTGTAACAAAGTCAGTTTAAAGTGGAATGAATCTCCATGATAAAGGGAAGATATCTGGATATCTATTGAAGTATCTCAAGTTGCTTGCCCATCATTTATTCCCCTAAAAGTTTTGGCTCGCTATAAATTAAGATTATATCTAACATTATTACTTTCAATAATCATCTTGATCTAAGGAACCATCAATTTCTTTCTATTTTTTAGAACCTAAGTAACATAAGAACCCTATAAAGAAGAAAGAAGGGAAGAAATAAGAAAGAAAAACCTAATAAGAAGGAAAATATAAAAGAAATGAATATTTGCATCTTATTAAGAATTTTGTTACATATTTATATGTTTAATGTATATTAATTATTTTTATTATTATAATAATATAAATATAATAATTAAGTTTGATTTTTTAAATTATTTTTTGGGAATATAAAATTTATTTATAATTAATAAATAATTTAAAATAAAATTATAATTTAATTAATTTTTAATTATTATTATTATTAATTTCAACCCTTTAAATGTATTTTAAAATAAATAAGGTATTTTGATATAACTTTTTTTAACCTTTTATTTATATAACCGTGTTATTTACTTTATCTCTTCTTTATTTATTATCATTTTATCTCTTATCTATCTTTAGGATCATTCGTGCTTATTTTTTCTTCAATCTCTAAAGCAAAGCAACGAGCTTCACATTTGTGCATATTTCACCCAGATTGTTTATAATGAAGAAATCACGAATATGTTATGGGTATTGCTTCAATTAATACGCATGCACAGGCTCTCTGGAAGTTGTATGAACATAGTTAGAAGGGAAGAATCATGCTCCACCGCTGCAAGTTTTCCAATCCTTTCAGCAAGTTCTAGTGAGATTTCATAGGTGGGAACTCCATGTCAAAAATCTTGACAATTCCATCTTGCTTTTCTCAGAGAATTTGAGATCAAATTTGATGTAAAATCCGCTTTCTGCACAATCTGTTTTCAATAACAAGTCATCTCAAATTGCTTTTCCGAAGGAGAGGATGAGGTGGGAACCACCATTGCTGCATTCCCCTTCCATAACTCAAAATTAGAATCTGTTTCAAGAAAAACAAAATAAGGTGTGAGTAGAGATGCACAGAGAGAAATGGACCTCTTTGCCGCCAAATTAGTCCAAAATGCTATCCACCTTGGAGATTTTGAAGGCGAAGGGAAGGTTGGAAATTGCATTTAAAAGGATCCTGCAATCTTGCTATGGAATTGGAAATTGCATTTAAAAGAATCTTGCAATGGAAGTGGACAGTGCATTTAAAAGAAAGTTGGGGGAATTGTAGATATAGCTGCCTGTTAGTCACAAAGATGCTCCTCTGAAAAACTCAAAACTCTTGTTGTTGTAAACATCATCGCAACATTTAGCTACAGAATCCTGACTTCTACACCATGCTTTTAGATACAAAATCCTGACTTCTTCAAAGAAATGAGAAAAGCTATATGTTGTTATGACAATAAAGTTCTCAAAATGGGGCAAGATAGAATTTGTGAACTATGTTTACTTCAAGTTAAAGCTCGTCTGAATTGCCAAATATGTGGGTTAATTAACTTTTATGGTTCCTTTAAATTAAATCGTAGTATCATTTTTTATGTTGGTTATGACATGTTTTAAAATAGAGAACATACAAAATTTAGTTGTGGCGGTTAGGGAGTCAAAGGATCAAATCGTCTGAGTCTGACTTGAACTACACCAACAACTTTTGGAGTTGCAGTTGAAGCTGCAACCGACTACTTTGCCAGAGGTCCAGGAGCAATGCGGAGCAGCAATCAAGGAAGGAATGGCCACATTAGATGCAATAGTCAAGGACTGCACCAAATTATTTGAGCAGGACATGTAGCTTTGGACATCTCTTTAGGAGGACCCCACTTTGCAGAAGATCGACACTAGCCTTATGGAAAAGAAACAACGATTTGATGAGATAATGTCGATTGCATGCACTTTGGCACCATTCTAGTGGTTCACACAGTTACAGGAAGGAAAGCAGCTGCAAAATGGGATTGAAGATCTGTGCCAGAAAGAGTCCATTCTAAGGGCCATAACCCAACCTTGGACAGAGGAAGCCAATCAGTTCACTATGTCTGTGTAGAGAAAGTTAAAGGGCATCCAACAGACACAACGGACTATGGGCCTCATGGTGGAAGGACCCACTATGGAGAAGCTCGTCGAGGAAGTACACCTGGCCACTATGCAGGGCACATCTAATTTGTAGGTTCTGAAGATGGAGTTTCGCAAACTCCAGGACAAGATTGCAGTGCCATCTAAGTGACTCGAGGACGAGTCACAAATTGTGTTGGGGGCTTGTTGGGATGAGGTTCGTGGGGTAAATTTTGATAAATTTTGTAAGTTATTTTTGTAAAAATGTAAAGTCTCTGCGATTTGTGTAAGTGGAGCGTGAAGATAGTAATATTCAAAGGGGATTTAGTCCCTTAGGTGGGTAGGTGATAGTAAGTTTTGAGACCCGCCCATGGTCCGTGGACCATGGTATTATAAGAGAAAAGGCTATAAATAGAAGAGTCATAACAAGTCTAAGAATTAAGTAATTGATAGAAATATTTGAAAAGGTAAGTAAGAAAAGACAGGAAAGGTTTGTTTCTTGTACTTAGGTGAAGGGGAAAGCTACTGCAGCTGAGTGCGCGGAGACCTTGGTAAGTCTGCAGGCTGAGTGCGTAGCCCCCTGCAACTGAGTGCACAAGGAAAAGGAGTCTGTAGTTGAATGATTATATCTAATAAAGATAGTTTTGAGCCGATTCTTGTGCATCTGTGTATTATTTCTTACTTTTGCAAGTTTTTGTATTTTCTCTCTCTATTGCAAATTAAATGAACTAATGTTTATATTTTGTGTGAAAGTAGTAGATCAATACTATTTATACATGTTATGAATTATTAAAGGCCTTCACGAAGATCTAGAAGTTGTTTAAGTAAATTACTGTGCTTATGTGTTTTGGAAGGGTTAGGGTTCGTGAAGATAGAAATAAGCCCTATAAACCTTAGGAACCCATCACAGAGACCTTTGGATGTTGGTTCTGTCATCTCCTAATACTGCTTCGGGTGAGACTGCAGCCTACGCTACATCGGTTGTTTCCAAAAGGTCCATCAGTTTAGGGTTTTTTTAGTTGGTGCAGATAACGAACCTGGGTTAGACCCCAACAAGCCAACACCTTCTCCTAAAAATAAATACCTAAAATCTAGGGATTATTTTTTATTTTTGCTATTTCAAGAAAAGATAACTAGCATGTATGTAAGGATTGCACAGTTCGGGAGGGAACTGGGAAACCTATTGCCACATGCGACAGATAATCACTAAGGGAAAATTCTGCGTTATTTCTGAGCTGAGTGGCCTTGGTTGGCTAGCCAGCTCTGTACAATTTTCTAGAGAAGTGATGCTAGCCTACTCTGTACATTTTTCTGGAGTAGTGCTATCAGCCAGTTCTGCAAATTTCCGAAGAGCAGTGCAGCTGGCCTGGGCCGCTCTGCGCATTTTTGGAGAGCAGTGTAATCTGGCATGCTCTGCACAATTTCCAAAGAAAGGATGGTTGGCCTGCTATGTGCAATTTCTGAGTGCAGGACAACTATTGGGCTGCTCTGTGCAATTTTTGAGGGGAAGATAGACTACCTTCAGGATTGCGTGGTTTTTCTCGATAACCAATTAACTAGATGTGAACCAACTGGTGGGTCAGCTTATGGTTGACCGACGGGACAAGTGAATGAACACAAGTTGATAAGCGACGGATGAAAACAAATAAACACAATTACCCGATCAGTGTAGGATAACTTCTATGATTTCAAGGAGGGAGGCTCCAAAACGAAGCGAAGGCAAAATTTGGAGGGTGGTTATAGGCGCTACAACATTATATTTGTCATAATATGCTCTCCCTTTCAACTGGGTAGATATACACTTTCTTTATCCAAGCTTCTTCTTTACTTAGGGACAAATCTATCAATAGCTCAACCACACAAGATCTTTCTTTTACATCATCATATCATCGAAGAAATTCAAACTTCGGAACATAATATCTTGTAACTTCACATGGAAACAAGGTTATATATTAATTAGCAATGTACACTTCAATGCCATCAATATTATTTCAACTCCCTCTTTCTATCATGTTGAACATTATCATCAAGTCATCAACAAGTGTGAGATAGGTGAGCATATTAAACATCTTGAAGACTATGTATGTGCAAATCTTCAAGAGCAAGGTTAACCAAGCACAAATATATATATATATATCTTGCTCAAAGTTTTTAATAACCCTAGATGCTCTCTTTGTGATAATATGTTAACCCTAAATTGATAAAGTTGATTTCATGCTCTATATATATATATAGAGCATGAAATCAACTTTATCAAATTAGGGTTAACATATTATCATGGGTTATTAAAGGCTTTGAGCAAGAACTTGAACTCTAAATATCAAATTCTATATCTAGATGGGATAGAAAAGAGAAGTGATTGACTACGGTTACAATTTCATGCCTTAGAATTTTATAACACCCTTTTGCTTAGGGTTTTGTCACAAACCACAGATACCATCAATAAAACTAAACCTTAGATAGTAACAACTAAATCAAGTTAGAATTTCAATAATAGCAAGAGAATTTTTACATCTAGGGTTATATTATCGTTCCTTGTAATCTTATAACAATTTATACTAGGGTTTCATTGTAAACCCTAGATACATCAAACCTTAAAGAGGTTATGGTTTCATCATAACATCAACAAACCTTAATAATTAAAAAGTTATGGTTTTATAGTGAACCCTAAAGGTTAGTGATTTATCAAAGTGATCAAACAATAAATAATATGATAGGGGTTGATTTAATCGCGATTTAATCTAAAGATCAAACAACCTAACAAATAAGAATAATTATGATTCAAAACCCTAGACATGAAAGAGTTAGTAATATAGAGCAAACTTTAAAAACAAAAACAATCGTACCTTCTTATATGAATAATAAATGCTACAAACATTTATGCATACCTTGATTTTCTTCTTTTACAAACCTTATAGCGTTTCTTTATTGAAGGGATTCCTCTACGACAAAATTTCTTTTCTTCTTTTAAATCTAGTCATAATTCTTACTTCAAGATCCCTCTTGCCTTTTAGAGTATTCCTACAAACTTTCCTTCCAATGAAAACACAAGAGAGATGATTATAAGCAATCACAAATGAAACTAAACAAAATATAGGAAGTCAACAAAGAAGAAGAAATAAAGAACAAGATACTTATCTTTTGTGAAAACTTGGGGAAGATCCCTCTTGATCTTATATCAACTTAGTCTTGTGAGGAAATCCTTTAATTCATCAAAACAACTCACAAGAAAAACATATTAAATATACACCATATAAATCACAAGATTGATCCTAGATACAAACATAAGAGAAATTCTACAAGAACTAGAAACAATAGCCTGAACTATAAGTGAAGGATACATGAGACTTAATATAATAAGTCTTTGACTTCGGGGTCCTCATTTTTAGAATTCAGAGTCCCTTTATCTCTTCTTGTTTTTAGGATT
Organism: Pinus taeda; assembly: GCA_000404065.3. Classification (NCBI taxonomy): domain Eukaryota; kingdom Viridiplantae; phylum Streptophyta; class Pinopsida; order Pinales; family Pinaceae; genus Pinus; species Pinus taeda. The sequence continues at coordinate 13,466 of APFE030153545.1, forward strand.
ATCAGGACATTGATTCTTATAGTGTCCCATCTTGTGATAATGATAGCATTTTATTTTAGATAGATGAATCTTCCCACTATTTTGTTTTGGCCCCTTAAACTTCTTATTCCCTCCTTTCTTATTGAAATGAGCAAAGTAGGCATTTGCAACCTTTTCTTCATTTTCTTGTTTACCTTCTATCAAGGAAAGAGAAGTTTCTTCATGTATGTAGGTAGACCACATTTCTTCAAAAGATGGATAATTATTCCAACTACTAATTCCTATTGCAAAGGAATTCCAAGATTTTGGTAGTCCTAGAAGGGAAACGATCACAAGTTCCTTTTTTGGAACAATTTCATCAATTTCTTGTATCTCATTCTTTATATGGGAAATTATTACAAATTAGGAAGACATTGTATCATTCTTTGTCATCTTGACTGTTCGAAGTTCATTATTTAGACTTGCGACTTGCCCAATATTTTTTATTGTAAACAACTTTGAGAGAGAATCATACATTTTATTAAAGAATCTAATGCGGATATGTAAGGAATCAAGTTCTCTTTGAATCCATCCATAATTAATTTCATGGAAAGAATATCAATTTCCTTGGATTTCTCCTTTTCAACATGATTTAAGGGTTCCTTGACTTTTCCTAGTACAAAATCCAATACCTTATTCTTTGGAGGCTCCTTTACTCTTGTTCTCAGATTTCATTCATGAAGCCATATGAATACGTTCTTGATGAAGACTAGATATCTTTTGCAGTGTTCAAAAAGTTATCTACTTTAAACTAGCTTGTAGGGAAAAAAAAACTTGTATACCTTTCAATACATCCTTCCTTCTATTAAATGGGCCTCTTCTTCTTTATGATCTATCTTGAAAAATTCTATTGAATTCTTCCTTAAGTTGATGAGAGCTTGTTGATATAACAACTACCGTTTTCCTTCTTCTTCACCTTTGCTATGAAACCATGTTAGACAATCATAAAGGCAAAAATATTTTCTTATCTTTGATAATTACTTATGTTGTTTCTTAAATTCTTATTAATTCTTTTTTTCTTCTTTAAATTCTAATCATCAAGCAACTACCAAAACCATAAACATGAAGATCAAGGACACAATATGTAGGCTCTCAGCCAGGGCAACACCCTTTCTAGAGGAAAATTGAGTCAAACTCTTCTTCTATAGTAGAACCAAGTGAAATTGAGACAATCAAGACATTTGACCAAGATAAAGACCTCCTCCAATGCACCAAGTCAGTATCTCAAGATGATTAGCCAAATTTACAATTCAACTTAAGTCAAATTGCATCAATAATGCATTAATCACAAAATTTCGCTCCTCTTGCAACAAATTTTCAGCTCTACCACAGACCTGCAATTTCGGCCCTCCTGGAACTTTAATTTCTTCGCACGTGTGAGTCAAAATAGAGAGAAAATGGTATTTAAATTCCTCACCCAGGTTCCTTCTTCTTCACGAGCCTTATTTTCACCTTTCTCTTGGTATTTCACACTTGTTTTTTTTTTTCTCGGTAAATCTATACTATTTTATTATATACAGGAGAACATTACATTCAACAGAGTCAGTGAGCCCAAGGCCAACTGTGGCTTTTTGGACCAGGCTTTCGCAGAACAAAACTAGCCCTCGCAGGGGCATCACGACTAGACAAAACTACCAAAAAAGAGCCATTGTGACATGACAAAGGAACTAGACCATACAAAATCGTCCCACGCAGGGGCACCTGTGGAAAAAAGTACTTCCCACGCAGGGGCATCATAAGACTTTTAGCTAAATCCCCAACGGGCAAAACTAACTTAGTAGGAGCAGACATAGACATGGAATTGAACCAGAAAAGACATGAGACATAGCCATTAACCAAAACAGAACCTGAACAGTGATAGATGAAGAGAGATGGAACTAGTGGAGGGCTAGTCCTCTGGCTTCTCCTCGACCACCCTGCACCATCCATACTTCTCTCGTAAGGAGTCCCAATCATCCTCAGGGTTCTCCTTGGAAGTCGACGCCTTCTGAGCCTGAGGGCAATTAGGATCTTTCCCAGGCGTCCCCACTGGTTTCTTCCCTTCATCGTCCGAGCTTCCACCTGGGAGCTTCCCCAGACTGCGCGACCCTCCTTCACCGTCCTGGGATTCCTCGAGGAATAGAACTGAGACATGTGCATTAATGCAGGGTTTGTCCAGCGAGCTGCCGAAGGTGAAGATGGCAGAGCTGAATGCAGGTGAAGGAGTCGGGTCAGAGTTTGGGCTGCTCGCATCCATGTATTGGCTAGCCTGGATAGGGTTGGCTTTAGCCCCTCCATGGCAGTGACAGCGGAAATAGTGAAGGCGTGGCTTTGTAGCTAGAGGACAAGATGGCCCTCCCCGAGCAGAACCCCTACGTCTGACCATCTTTGTGGGAGCACTGGGGGCGAGTGGTAATGCTGAGATAGAGGATCTGCCCAGCTTGGAACAACGCCCAAAAAAATTGAAGCAGCGCCCCACAGACCTGAGACGCCACCCAACCGAACACAAACAACAGCCAACCGTAATTCTAGGCTTGAGACAGCCTTCAACGAGGTGGACGGTGGACGCAGGTCTTGACAGCAGGAGCTGTGACCTGGAAGGTAAAACCATACACAAAAACCTGAACGTCGTGACCCAATCCATCTCCCGTTTTAAAAAATCCATCAATCCCTCGAAACCTGGTCGCCATAACTGCGATTTGCAATCACACCAGTGAATCGGACGTTGCATTGAATACCTGCCTCTGGAGTTGTACATATATTCCATGGCGGCGAAGAACGTATTGAATGCTTTCCTTAAGCTCGAGGTAGCACATGGCTGTCATGTGGCTCCTCACTGCCACTCGTCCTATCACCCGCATCCGGGGTGTATTTCACACTTGTTACCTCCTCCTACAATTGCAAATCCAAATTTTTTGGATGGGTGAAAAAATGAGGTCGGGTGGTTTCTTATTTATAGTAGTTGTAGCTCCTTTTTTAGGCGAACTTGAAGAACTTGAGGCGCCTTGGTGGAGGAGGGTTATAGGACCAATGTACATCAAAATAATTTTTCTTTCTTGACATACAAAACCCAAGAAGGGTCTATTGCATGATTGACATGGACAAGGACTTATGACACAAAACTTAGAATCCTTCATTGGAGGCTTTGACCTACAACTAAAATAAATAAAGCATGAAACCCATGCTTATAAATAATTTTATTTTACAATAATTTTTATTTTTCTTTCTTTCGACAAATACACAACATCATGACTCCAATACAATTAAGAAGACTGATACGAGTTACATTTCTCAACACTCCATACTAGATAGTGATGCAGGAGCATCTGGAGTTAGCCAACAATGTGATGGTTTGTTCACATGTTGTGGCTAAATGAGTTGAATTTCATTGACCTGAGTGGTCAAAAGTCAGTTTTGGTAGAGAGGGTTAGATCTCTCAAAAATGATCTTTACTTCATTATTGTAATAATTAGAAAATTGTCTTATTTTAGACTAAGGGATAAGTTGTTAGCATATGTGTGTAATCGAGCTTAAAAATAGAGATTTGATTGTTAGATTGATTAAAATAGAGATCGAGTTGTTAGTGCAGTTAGAATAGGATTTGAATCATAAAAGAGAAGAAATGTAATGGAAAGGGAGTAGCTAAGATGATTGAGAATTGAGTGAGAGGCGATAGTTTGAGTGTTATATAGGGTTTTGAGATTGAGACAGAGGTTAGATAAATCGTTGTAATTGAGCCGAGAGGGCCAAGACTATGTAAATTCTATTATATTGAATAAATTGATTTAGTGTGCAACTGTGTGTTAATCCTGGTGTAGACTCTTGTTTACCTCTGTGTATCCGCGTTCTGAAATGCAAACAAATATTTTCTCTGTTTTCACACTTTAATGGTAAATCTCATTATTGATGTGTTTTTCACTAAATCATGATCATTTAGTGTTAAGGGGTAATCTTGGAATTAAGCGTTAAAAAATTGATTAAGCACTTTATTTAAGTTTGCTTTAATGCATATGGTTATATTGGAAAAACGAGTTTGATCAGTGAAGTTGGTTATCGGGCGAAGGAAAAGTTGTAAGTGGTAATTTGGGGTAGTCACCTGATTCCATTAACCAAGCGACACGTAGTACTCGGGTGGAGAGAGAAAACCGCTTTATCAGGAGGGTAATCCCCATGCAAGTGGCTCACCCGATATCACTATCAACCGTTGGATCAAGTGAGCTTTGATCAATGGTGGAGGAAGACCATAGTGTTTTGTTGATCAGGTTGAGTGATGATCGTTAGATTTGGAGAGAGGAGATCAATGGCGTAGAGTGATCACCGAACTGTTTTGTTGATCAAGGCGAGTGACGATCGTTAGATCTGGAGAGAGGAGATCAACAACGCAGAGTGAAGCGCCTGTTTGAAAAGGAAATTCAACGTGGGACTGATTTGTTCAGGGGAAAATCGAGACCCTCAGTGTAAAGTAAGCCATGGATAGAATCCTCTTAAATGCATCTAATCAGCTCTAAAGTATCCAATAGTCTATTTTTAAGACTACCACCTTATTTTCGTCAGCCTCCTACATCATTTTGGAATCAGAGATACATAGATTGAGTTTGACTTAAGTAAACATGCCACCGAGGAGAGGAACTGGCATAGGTCGAGGAAGACCTGAAGCAAATGCAGTTCTTCTGGAGGAGATCCGGAGTCTACGTACAAGGATGGACACAATGGAGATTGCTCAGAGGAGAACTCCTGATGAAGGAGTTGACAGTGCTGCAGAAGAATCTTCTAAGGAATAAGAAGAGGAAGAAAATGAAACTACCAAATTTATCAAGATGTTGGCTAAAGTAGGTGGAAAACCAAAAGTGGAAATTCCTGCATATGAAGTGTTGAGGGAAAAAGTCCCCTAGGGTTTTGGGTCAATACCCTAGCAGAGTGGGGATTATCTACAGGTAAAGGACAAGCATTCCACACAACCATGATACTTAAATAAGTAAACTACACGAAGAGAGGTACACCTGGGGGTCCTTCATTTGGGTAGATCTAGCCAGGGTCCAAACCCTCTTAGAGTTCCTCTCGATCCTTGAACCTGCAAAACAACGAATTCAAAGTATCATAGCCATATATAGACAAAGTATCATATAGAAATCAACCTCATAACTTATTGAAAGATGGTTAGTTATACATTGAAATAATTATACATATGCAAACCATAACAATAACATCATAAGCATGAAGAAGATTGATTTCGGGAACAAGACAAATGTTTCTTTATTGTAGATAACTAAAACAAATCAAGGAATGATATCACCTGAATCTTCCTCTTGCTAGATCCAAGTGGAACCGTCCTCTGGGTCTGTCCAATCCCAAGTCTTCAAAAGCCTCCTTCCATGACTCACACAAGGATATCTCAACTAGTGAAATGACATCATAACTCAAGGAAACAAGGGTTTCCTGTAGGGGGGGGAAGTGCTTGAAGCACAAGGATCTTAGACTTGATTAGGGATAATCTCAGTAGAGTAATTATCTCTATTCTCTCCTCCCTTTGGCCTTCCCATTGAAGCCCTTTTATACTTCTCCCAAAGTAGTTTTTTAGTTGGGAATTCGTTGGGAACAGTTGGGCCACGGGCACTAATAGGTAATCAATAGGTAAAACCCATGATCTCCACCCAAAATTAAATATATTTAATTTTTTAAGTGTTTTACGACATATACGTGGGTTGGGTATACTCAAACCCGCATAAACACGTGTTTAGCTCAGGACAATGTCGCGTATAGGGAGTAAAACACTGTTTTTTAAGTATTTGGACCAGGTCTGGAAGGAGGGGTTGCTCTAGGGCAACATCAAAAATATCAAGGGTGATATTTGGAGCTTTAACAAATGCCCCTTAATATACGAGGTCAGAAGGGGTACATGATGGCCGAAATGTATTAAGTACATGGAAAGGAAACTTGTCAAAAGCTGAGAACGACTTCACTAGATTTTAGCTTGCCAAGCCACAAAAGGAGATCAGAAAGAAACACTGTTTGAGGTGGGCATACCCATGCTCAGAAAAGGTAAAGCATGTCCACATATCAAGTACAATAATATCCACTAAGTATACAAGTATAGAAGACTGGAAATACATAATGGATCATCTAATCACGATCGAACAAGTACATGTCTGAATATCACATATAAGAATGTCAATGATGCTAAAAGATGAAGCTGATCACTGATATCAAAGACTGATCCCAAAATTACCAAATGAACATGATGGAATAATATGGTACTACACTACAAACTCGGGTGCCAGCATATAGAATGTCACCATGAATGACTGCAACATATAAGGTGGAGTGGTATCAACTAGCAGCAACAGGAGCAACTGTCAAGTGAACCAATGAAAGTTGATGCAACCCGAGGTTTTCACCAACCTCCATGGTAAATTTCTACACAATGGGAATAAATGATCTGAAGTCAACCATGTGAGAAATCATTTGATTACTAGTCATTGATGTGTACCGTAAACAAACATGAGACTACTCATCGATAATGATAATAAGAGTCAAGGTACCCAGTACAAACTAACAAGTGCAAATAGATGAGTTGAAGTCGAACACTTGTAAGAATCTATCGATCAGGAGACAATGATGGTTTCCCACTGTCGATAGCGAAGGATCTGCCACTGATGACTGTAAAACCCAAGGTACTACCAAGTGGACTCTAGACCTTTTCCCCAGAGAAATGAGTTGTAGTCGATGGGGAAAGATCTGCTAGAAGGAAGGCATTAAGGCATCCTTCATCAGTCTAGCACAAGTGTAACCTGTAGGCCAATAATGTGGAAGGAATCGAACAAAAAAGATGTAGTAACCCAACTGAAGCACGTTTCTGGCATACACAAGATGTAGCTAGCGCACGACAGAAACCCTCTAAACCAACCAATAATGAAAGTTGACACGCAGGTAAGGTATCCATCAATAGGGTGAAATGGAAATCAAGGTACTGCACGAATCCCAATATGTGATAATGTAAGCTAACGTCGAACACAAGGGAAACCACTCAGTCAAAGACCCATGATACTAATCGATGTTGAGCACAAGCTGACCTATCAATAATGAAAATAGGGATAGGGTGTGGCTCTAGGCCTGTCCTCAGAGCAAGATGTCATCGTCGATAAGCACAAGACCCGCCAACAAGAAGTCAATGGAGACCTTCTCAAACCAGCACGAGTAAAGGACCAATAGAATTGATGTGATAATAGACAAGACACTGAAAACCAGGGATGGCTGACTGAAAGATGAGTCAAGAGACACCGCAGAGAAGCCGAATCAGGCTTACTTCCCTTGAACAAAAGCACGACTCAATGATGACCGTGTGGTAGCATATGATAACTCTGTATAATCTTGTCATGTAGGAGGCATGAACGAACGCTCCATATGAATGGAAGAGATAACCAATCAGAGGAGGACTAACTCAATAACAAGGTTAAGGCATACCTAAGTCAAACTAAATCACACCCAAATGGAGGAGACTTTGTTTTGAGTGCTTTCTTCAAGGGTGACACGACTGACTCTAGCTTCCAACAATAAGTGGAAATTTTGTCTCATTCCCGCTCTTTTTTTGGAATATATAATTTTTTTTGTCTTTTTCTTTAAGTTGGAAAAAGATTAAAAGAATTCTATAGTACAGTGGAAAGAACGAGTGTCGGTGAAACAGAGTTCCTGGGATTGGAACAATCCTATGCTCAATGTAGGGAGGTGAAAACTGGTCAAAGACACTCAAAGGTGTGTTCCTTCCATGGGTCATAGGGTGTCAAGTTGCAGAATTCAAGGGGATGCAAGTTTGATTTTTTAGACGTTATGGTCAAAAGTTGGCTTAAACATGAGCCCAAGTAAAGCCGACTAAAGGCCAAAAGGTGCAAATATTCAATATGCAATGTAGTAGTACAACTCAACATGAAGGAGCCTCTAGGGTATCAGGCCAGAACAAAGTGAAGAAGCGAAGAGGAATGAGTCTTCAACGCAAAAGTCATGGCGGGACTATAGAGGACTCCCGAGCCTACTCAATGAAGCAGCATGGGCAACCAATGTTAGTGAGGTGCTAACTACGATGCCCGTGAAAAGGATGGATCTACTGTCGCGTCAAAGCTTAAAAATCGGTGAGTGAAGTTATTTTGCTAATGATGACACGATGGGATCGACCCTATGGCAAGTATATCGGTAGATGGAGGCTAGTTATGAAAAATGCAACGAAATAATGGATTCCCTAACCTATATGCCAGTGAGAAAACGATACCTACCATGACGGGTCAGTAGTCATGGAACTCACTCAAAACTGTTGAAAAACCATCCAAAATGCCCTGAAAAAACAACCATTCTCAACATTCCAAGCTCCCAAGATAAAATATACATGAGACAAAACAAAATCAAGTTTTGAAAAAATTTGACATTTTCAAAGCTTATAAAATAGTTTTTTGACTCACCATTGTTACCGTTTGATTTGAGAGCACAAGGAGTGGTGAAAAAGAAGCAAGCTTTCCTTTTACCAAAATTGACCGTTCAAATCTTCCCAAAATCACCAGGTAACCCCCAAACTTGTCTTGCATTCATTTGTGATTGGTTTTAAGAAATTTAATTAAGATTTCACCGTTGAATTTATGTCAAAAAAAATTTCGTGGCATATACGCGGGTTGGATATATGGAACTTGCACATATGTAGGCCCTAAACGCGATTGTGTATAAAACATACTAGTGTATACACCGTTTACATTTCAAAACAAAAAATTAACGGTCCAAACTTATTTTTTCTCAAGATGCCAATCACCTAGAGGGAAAGGGAGCATTCCACTATTGATGATGAGGTCATGAATGATCCACAGGCCTTGGATGCCTTAAGAGGATGTGGTTTGCTAAAATTCTTCAAAATGCCAAATATGAAGGCAAATACTCGCTTGCTCGAAATGCTCATTCACTACTGGAGCATCGAGGATGACTCATTCATGATTGATCAAATGCCACTAAGGATAGAGATTGAGGATATATATTTTATCACGGGCCCTTCCTGGAGGGGAGAGGTAGTACATTCTACGGTTTGATCACGAGCTAGTCTCTCTATCGAGGACTATGTGCATATATACTACCCAAGCCATCCAGAGAAGTTTGGAAGCCAAATTCCAATCAAGCATGTAGAGAGCTTGTCATTGAGGATCATCCTGTTCACTATAGCCAAAGTGAATGGATCAGCCTCTTTACACCAGGCTTCACGACTGGCCATGAGCTTGGCGGTAGATTGTCTCACCATAGTATTTGATTGGTGTACTCCTCTTCTAACCAACTTGAAGAGCCAGATAACATCTATCAAAAGGGCCAAACCAAAAACTTTGGGTATGGAACAATTTTGTGCTCTTTCTTCTTTGAGAAGGTCATAGCGCTACGCCCTAGAGTACCAGTTTCATTCACTAGCCCGTGAGATACACGGATGGGCAGGTGGGTTGATCTGATGAAACTACTAGGAGGTGGGGACGTAACACAGACTGCTTTTGATGATGATTCCTTCTCCTAGTGGGAGGATCAGATCATCGCAGTGGATGATTACCCTTATGCTGGCTTGGACTTCCAAGGAGATCTTAATCTAGCATTACCACCAGCCGTGGCATGGGTCGATATAGGTAACAAATATCTTTTGATTTTATGATTTTATGATTTTTATGATTTTTAAAATATAAAAATGAACTTAAAAAATATTTTTGATGGGATTCAAATGACTAATGTGATGATCATATTCCAGATATTGGGCTAGTACGACCAGATGGATTCCCACAGCATGGATGTCACAACCGAGGCACTGAAGAGGCGGTTGCTGATACAGAGCGGCTCCTACACACAGTTTAGCGACACTTGGTGAGATTAACTCACTGAGTACTGATGGAGGCTATAGAGGATCTCCCTATAGACATGCAATGTCATGTGGTTGGAATGACATGGGATTGGGTTCGGACTCTTAGGCGTGTTGCCAAAGCAGTGGTCGCCTATTTAGCCGCTCATCCTGAGCTGGGGCATTAGATGTACTGGACATGATTATGGGCATTTGAGACCCAATTTTTGTATATTATTTTGGACACACTTATGTACACCTAGGATACTTTATATGATATATTATATATATATATATATATATATATATATACAGTTTCAAATTTTTGATGCTTGATTATTTTATGATGATGAATGAATAATGTGCCAATCTAAAGCTTGATTAGCAATAGAATCTGATAACCAATTATGAGATCTTGGAATATGCAAATAATTAATATAAGTAAATGATCTTTGCAATAACATCACTCTTAAATATTGGTGATATAAATATGGATCCCTAACTTGATAAATGTTGTTCAATTGAGACATTATCATCTGCGAATCAAGATATACTACTAATGAATCAATTCCATAAGAAATAGCTTCATATAGTATATTAATGATGGTAGTATACTCAGCCATATTATTTGATGCAGGACTAATGCATACTCCCCTTGACACCATCAGCTAACCAGTTGGATAGTAGATCACCGAAGTTGCGGAAGCGAGGTTCTGAGTGTGCCGACTAGCACCATCGGTGAATCCAAAATATACCAAGTCATCCATCAACACCTGCCACAACAGATCAAAAAGTGTCGATATCAAAAACTCTTGATGAGATATGTACAAAAATACAAAGTATACAAAGAAGCCATTGCCTAGCTACTAAGAAAAGTACTTCTTAAGGTAGAGCCCATTTCGGGGCTCCGCCAACTTGTTCCCTTCGAAATCGACTAACTCATACGCCCCTTTTTATAAAACTCGTTTAATTATAAAGGGAACGTACCACATAAGCTTGAACTTGCCTACCCCCAAGGCATCTTTATCTTGGTCATAGACCAAGACAAGGTCGCCTTCAGAAAAGACTCGAGGATGGACAACTTTATCGTACTGATTTTTAACCCTTTTCTTATGAGCCTCATTGATTATGGTGGCATCTTGACGCTGCTCATCGAGATGTTCTAAATGAAGGAGGAAATCTTCAAGACTCAAAGTCTCGGGAAGGAGCTCAACATCCAATTAAGGGACGAAATTTCACATTCAATGGGAAATATAGATTCCAATCCGTAAACTAACTTAAAGGGTGTAAAACCTGTGGCAATATTAACCGAGGTTCGGTATGCCCAAAGAGTTGGATACAACATAAGATCCCAATTGGACTGGTTTTTGTCGATCGTCCTTTGCAGGATCGTCTTAAGGGTTTTGTTCACAGCCTCAATCTGTCCATTGGCCTGAGGATAATACGGAGATGAATGATCCTGCCGAAAACCCAATTTAAGAGCCCATTCAGACATTAGTTGGTTCTAGAAATGACTGCCATGGTCAGTGAAAATCTCTCTCGGGATACCAAACCTTGAGATAATCTGATTGAAAAGGAACAATGTCGCTGTTTCACTATCGTTTTTATAAGTGGGCATGGCTTAAGCCCACTTCGTGAAGTAGTCTACAACCACTATAATGTACTTATGATTCACTGTTGAAGGCGGACTACAAGTAGTAAAATCAATACCCCACTTAGTAAAAGGACCAACACTGACAATAGGGAAAAGAGGAGCTAGATGCGCACGCATCTTACAAGTATAGACTTGACAAGGATGGCAAAGTTTGACTACTTCAACACAATCTTTGAAGAGTGAAGGCCAAAAGTAGCCGGCACGCAAGATACATTAGGCTATAGCAAGCCTTGAAAGGTGACCACCACAAGCTCCATTATGGCAATCATTAAGCATATACTCTACTTCCTCTAAGGTTAAACAATGCCTAAGGATCTAATCAACCCCTTGGCGATATAACATATAACCAATGCTGACATAGTTCTTAGCCAGGTGACGTAACTTTCGACGTTCATCCTTAGAGAAATGAGAGGGAAACTTCGAAGTTTGGAGATAGACAATGATATCTCCATACTAGGGGTCTTGTGAAGAGATGAGGAATAGATGTTTGTCGAGAAAACTCTCCTCATAAACAGTATGCTCTCCACAAGGAAGCTCGGAAATTAACTCCATGAAAACCATAGATTTTTTAGACTTAGTGGACAAGAACTATAGATCAAATTCTTGTAAAATGACGATCCATCGATTGTATTTTCCCCCAATCAATCACCTACTAAGGACGAATTGGAATGGATTGACTGCCACTAAGACAAAAGTTTTGCGTAGCAAGATATAATGGTGGAGCAGCTGGACAACATGGACAACTGCCAAGGCCAACTTCTCAATAGGAGAATAGTGAAGTTCAGGACCTACCAAGCTTCAACTCAAGTAATAAATCACATGCTCCATGAGAGCATCATCTTCCTGAATAAGAACCATACCAATGGTTGATTCTATAGCGGTGAGTTATAAAAGGAAATCCCTACCATAATCTGGTGGACTCAAAAGCGGGGCACAGGCTAATGCCTTTTTCAAGGCATCAAACAATTGTTGTGCAAAGTTGTCCCATACAAATGGAACTCCTTTCCACAACAAACGCATAAATCCTTTAGTGATCTCGGCATAATTCGCTATAAACCTTCTTAAGAAATTAGCCTTCCCCTAAAGACTTTGAAGTTGTCGAATAGAGGACGGGGAGGCAACTGAATTATTGCCTCTACCTTGAAGATCAACTCGAATCCCTTCAGTTGACACTATGAACCCTAATAACTGACCAGATGTAACTGCGAAAAAGCACTTATTGGGATTCAACTGGATCTTGTAAAATCGACATCACTCAAAAACCAATCAAAGATGACTAAGATGATTGATTCTCTTTCGAGAATGAGCAGCTAAATCATCCAAGTATGCTTCGATGATATGCTTGATGTCATGGAAAGCATATGACATGGCCTGCTGGAAGGTGGCTCCAACATTTTTAAGACCAAAAGGCATCTTTCTGTATGCAAAGGTACCCCAGGGACAAATAAAATTTGTCTTATGCTGACCTTCACGATGGATAGAGATCTGATTATAATCGGAAAATCCATCCATCAAGGAGAAAATCTCATTACCCTCACATTTGTCAATAATATGATCAATAAATGGTGTGGGGTAATTATCTTTGGGAAAAGCTTTATTTAGGTCTCTAAAATCAATGCATACTCGGATTTTTCCTTGCTTTTATCAATAGGGACTAGATTAGAAACCCAATCCGTAAGAGGAATAGGGTATATAAAACTTGCCTTGAGCAGCTTCTCTACTTTAGCTTTGATAGTTGCTACTTTCCTAGGATTGACCAGCCGAAGCTTCTGATGAATCGGATTAGCTTTTTCATACATCTTGATCTCATGTTGAACTATGGATGGATCAATGCCAAAAATTTCTTCATAAGACCAAGTGAATACATCTCGAAACTCCTTAAAAAGGTCGGTGTAAATTTGAATTTCTTCAGGGGAACATTCGGCTCCAATGAAGAGATTCTCGATCAAATTTGGGTTCGGAGAACCTAGATTCGACTTCCTGCAACAGAGGAAGAAAATATGAACAATGGTATAAGTCTTCCCAAGGTCGATCTAAACCCATCATTACTTCTAATATTGCTTCCTCGGATGGTAAAACTCTATGTAAGCAGTCCATAGCGGAGGTAGAATCAAGGGTCCAAGCTGGGGCCACATCGCCATCTAACTCCTCCTCAGAGAAAGGAGTAGGATGGTTGTCTGCAGAGTTGATGATAACCTGATATCTAAGCTCTATTGTAGACATAGGAAATGCCATTCCACCAACTTGTCCTTCATCTAATGTGTTCGTAGGCATAGGCAAGTTCCAAGGGTCTGAAAAATAATGAGTTCGGAATAACTCTTCCCATGAAGACTCTTTGGATAATGAAATGACATTGATTCTAGCAATAGCAGGGGGAAAATCAAACGTACCCATCAATGAAGAATACATCCCAACTCCCAGATTCTCAACACGTAGACGAGGGTTATCCACTAAGGGAACAATAGAGTCCAAAGTTTCTTGAGGATCAACTGGAGAATAATCCAATTGATCAACCTTAACAATTTTCCCCTCATGAGGAAAGAAAATGACATGAAACAGAGTCGAAACAATGGCATCCATTTCGTAGATCCAGTTCCTTCCTAAGAGGAGATTGTAATATAGGTTAGCATCAATGACTTTTACTTCGATATTAACGACCTTTCCTCCAACACATATAGGAAAGTTTGGGATAATCCCATGCAGTTGGTGAGAATGCCTATCAAACGCTGTCAGGAGAGTAGGTGAAGGAACAACCGAAGGCGATCCAATGGCCTTCCAACATGACATCGACATGATGCACATGGAAGCTCCTTCATCAATAATGGTTCGAAAAATGTTAATTTTCTGGTAAGTAGACTTGATTTGAAAAGCCATATGATGAGGGCATCACTTTTTGACATTAAGCATGTCGAAAGTGAGCACTAATGAATTATTTGGATCAACTGCCCCTATCGCTGAAAGAAAAGCACTTCGTTGAGCAGGGCATGACTGGAGAACTTCTAAAGTGGACATAGCGCATGGACTCTGAGCTAGATCCTTAACAATGGAGTAATTCTGGGCAGACCTAGCATTAGGATTGATAGTCACGCATTTAGCAGAACCTTTTAGTATCCCTGGTATAGTCTCGACAGAGGGTTGCTCAATATGAAGTGGGTCGGTAGTTCCGGGAGTAGATTTATCCTTGGATGTTTCAGTTTCACCATAATCACATGACTGAGTGGCCATGTTAATGTTAGAACCCATCATGAAAACATTTGATGATTTATCCCCTTCCTGGTTGCCCCAAGAAGAGGTACCGGGATTTGAATTCGTGCCAGCAAGCAGCTTCTGCCCTTGGGGAAAAGGGTTTGTTAACAAAGCTTGAGAGCTAGAAGTCCCTTGCTGCCCTAACAAGCACTGAGCATCTTGAATTTTTGGGTAGAGATGAGTCAAATGGTCTCCACTGCATAGCTTGCATGGAAACTTAACTTTCTTTCTAGACTCATTTCCACCCCCACTAGCATTATTGCCAAGTTTATTTGCGTCAGCCTTCCCATCTTGACTCTTCTTCTTACCTCGTCCTTCCTTCTTACCATTGGAATTTTGATTTCCTTTGGGGTTAGCAGATTGGACAACGTTAATGGAAGAGGGTTGAGAAGGCGAAGGGTTAGACGATGTGACCTGATCAGTAGGAGCAGTTTGTAAAGACAACTGCAGCAATTGACTCAACAGGTTCACTGCATTGGTGTCTATGGATCCAACAATACTGTCTGCATGGGGACCTGGCTTTGACTTGGCTATATCAACCTTAGTCCTAGGAGCGTTAGGCAAGATTTTTTGGAGAATCCTAGACTGAGAGTAAATTAATTCTAATTGTTGGGCCCGAAAAATAGCTTTCTCTTTAGAATAGACTTTGGACAAAGAGACATCCTTAGAGATCTCAGGTTGTAAGGATTTCAAAAACCATTCGAGATAGTACTCAAGAGGAATTTCGGCTTTAATGAGCCTCTTTCTTCGTCTCCATTCCTGAATATGATCAGAAATGTGAGTTGTGGTATCCTGACGGAAATTGGCCAGAAGTTCAGTTCCAGCATCATAACGGATGGGAAACTAGAAATGGTTTAGGAAAATATTAGCCAAATCGGTGAAAGATGTAAAGCTTCCCCCTGGCAACTCTATATACCACTTAGCCGCATTGCCAGTTAAGGTGCGTTGAAAAAGTCTCAGCGTAATCGAGTCATCGATGAGGGAGTTTGATGAGCACCACATATGGAATGTAGTTACATGGTCACTTGGGTCTTTTCTGCCCTTCCCCTCGAACTTTGGAATGTCCGATGGGAGTTTGGTTGGGATTGGAGGCCAGGCCGGATTGCATCTGATTGGATCATTTGTCAATTTCATGAGATCTGGCAAATTTAACATTGCCAAGAAAGGAAGCTTAGGAGGACCTTGGGGATTCCACCCAGACTAGGCAGAGTTCCCAAAGTTATGAAAAGATTGGCCTGGATTTTGAAAGGCACCAGGCTACCCAAAGTAACTAGCAGAACCTGCTGAACCAAAAGGTGACCCTTGTGGCCCAGCAAAATTCAGAGTTTGACCAACTTCAGCCGAAAGACCTCCATAACCACCGAAGTTCCCTCCTAAAGCATTATAAAGAGTTGATAACCCTTGATAAGGATTCCAAGCAGAAGCTAAGGGAGGAATACTTTGAAACGAACTAACTGTGGAGTATGGCCTATTCCCTTGTTGGCCGAAAAATGGATTCCCAGTTCCTATGCCACTAACTGCAGGGTTAGTCCAACCTTTAAAGGGATTACTGCCTTGACCTGTAGAAGAAAAAGGCATAGATCCTATCATCGCGTTGGAATGTGGTATATGACCACTTCCAAAAGGAAAACTCTGAAATGAAGCCGACCCACCCATCATGGATGTGGAGGAACTAAATGGAACTAATGGAATACCCTGTGAATGGGTGCCAAACAGGAAAAATCCAGAACTAGATGCATTGGCTTGGGAATTTCCAATGGTAGAAGGAATGGAGGTAGACCCAACTAATGATGTGCTAGAAAAAGACCCAAATAAGGATGTAGAGGGGATGGAAATAGTTCCTCCCCCTTGTACTGATGTTGGAGTATGCATGGTTGTAGCACTCATAGTAGAAGCCATGCTTCTAGTGGTGGTCATCGAAGATAAGTGCGTGATATGACCTGGACTTGACGGTCTATGAGTCAGAGTCCCAATGTATTGTAATACGTCTGGATAATTAGAAGGTAGAGGAGAATTTGAAGCCACTAACGACTCTGGGAATTATTCTACCTCAATGTTATCTTCCGATTGAAAGAGAACTCGAGAAAGAACTGGAGTGTTCCTCTCTAGTTCTGTAGAGGTACTAGGCCTATCCTGAACACTAATGCCCCCAGTGGGCGGATCAATCCCTGATGCATCGGCTGCCATGGGATGAAACCCACTGGAAGGATTACCTTTGCGCCTTCTAGGAGAAGGCTCTAAACTTGGTGGTGAAAGACCACGAAGTCTTCAAGACCGTCTAGGCAACTGGTCAGCCACTTTGAATTTTTTATTAAGATCTAATTAAAGACTCAAGAAAAAATGAAAGCTAGGCCAACTAAGAGCACATAGCACACTCTAAAAATGTCCCCAAAAGATATCAGCCAGTCAAACAACTTTCAAGTATTTCCGCTCCGGGTGATGAAGACCGGACACCAAAATACAAGAAAGTGAAGTAGGGGCCTTCCAAAGAGAGTCTAGGATAATGATGGCCTAGGCCTACTAGCGAAGGTATCAGAGGAAGTTACGTTGACCTCCAGACAATAGCCTGTGCCGGTGCAAGCCCCCAAGCTTCACAAGGGTGCCCTCTAGAAGTACTGCTGAGAGTGATACAACATCGACCTCAGGTGCCACATTTTTCCCCTCCGCAACCACCTGTGTAGATTCCTAGGAAAAGCAACTAAGGTTACCAACTCGTGTCAAAAGCGAGGCGGAACAGTCTTGAGGTTAGATCCGACAAGTAGGAGAGGGGTTATCTCTCTTCCTTATCTTAAAAAACCATTGTGCTTAACTCCCAGGTCCGGAGCTTTCCTGGTCTCCCTAATGCTATTGGATTTGCACTCGTTATTCAGACTTCTATGTTTGACAGTTTAAAATGGCCTTGGAGAGTTTTCTCTCCACACACCTATTCCAAGGCCCTAAAATATCCTAAAACTTGTTGGTGTGTCTAAATTGACAATATAAAAAAGTTCTAGTATATTTTAATTAGCGCTTGTTTTTAAATGGGTTGTTCTTAAGTCAAGGGATAAACGGAAATGAAACTTGTGGTGTTTTTTGATGCAAAAGAAATTAATAAAAACCAAACTATATGCAAATGCACTTGTTTCATTCTTCAATGAAAGAAATTTCTACCAGGTTCTAAGGAACTTCTAAGAAAGCAATCAATTTTTCTTTTCTTTTCAACAAGCTTCACACTCACAAAAACTAACAAAAACTATTGGATGCCCTAAAAGATGCACAAACTATACTAATGCAATAAGTATATGCTGATGCAAAAAACTTAAGATTATTCTAAAACAAAGAATGAAAGTAATTTGTTTATCACTTCTAATTAGCCACTTTGATGTTTAGATAGAATATAAGTTTCTAATGCAAATTTTCGTCTAAACACTAAAAGCAAATCTCAAGACAAACAAAATGCACTTTCATTTGCAAAAAGAAACCAAATCAAAACAAGGCAAAAGAAAGCAAAAACCAAGTTTCAAAGGAGTTTTCTTTTTCACAAAAACATAAACAACTTTTCAAAAGCGCTCCAAACACTATTGAAAACTTTAAGACCGAAAAATAGGCAACAAAACACTTTGCAAGTTATCAACTCAAAATGGGCGAAAACTCAACAAAATAGGTGTTTCAAGATACCCCGAATGACCAAAAAGCAGCAAAAAGAGCTTGGTGACAATGATCAAAAGACCAAGGAAGACAACTTTCAAAATCGTCACTCAACAACTTTCAAAAAGTGAGAAAAGCAAATGGCCACAAGATGCAGTTTTGACACAAAGCAAGAAGATCACAAAGATAAAGTTTGCCACAAAGATTGAAACCAATCTCTCTGCTCTCAAAGACCAGAAACAACCAAGATTCTCAGAAAGAGATCTCATGTGCTCAAACGCAAATGATGACACTTGCAACAAAACAAAACAAGACCAAAACTTTCCACAACATGAGAGAATTTGAAACCAGAAACTTGTTGCAAAACCAAAGACTCACAATCAAACTTGACTGCTCAGGAAACACTCAGACCAGCAAACAAATCTTATGAAAAAGAAAGATTTGCAAAAATCTTGGAAAATTAGGGTATACATGACTGTGTCAATACGCAGTTGCGTGTATATGTGATTCAGCCCAAAGAAACCTGTGTATATGTGGGTTCATATTGGGAAACTTGCGTACATACGCTACTATAACCTGAAAAAACTGCGTATATAACAGTTCACAAGAAAAAGAAAAAAATAGGTCTGAAGAAACTGCTCAGACTTAGAGTCTGAGTTCCTACAGGAACAGACAATTCAGTTACAACAAGAAAATCAATGGCTGAGCCTTGATTGGCTTAAATTAACCCAAACTAGGAACAACAATACTGTTGTCCCCAGCGGAGTCGCCAATTTTGTTGAGGGACAAAGTACCCTAGGGTTTTGGGTCAATACCCTATCAGAGCGGGGGATATCTACAGTGAAAAACAAGCATTCCACACAACCATGATACTTAAATAAGAAAACTACGTGAAGAAAGGTGCACTTGGGGGTCCTTCATTCGGGTAGATCTAGCCAGGGTCCAAACCCTCTTGGAGTTCCTCTCGATCCTTAAACCTGCAAAACAACCAATTCAAAGGATCATAGCCATATATAGACAAAGTATCATATAGAAATCAACTTCATAACTTATTGAAAGGTGGTTAGTTATACATTGAAATAATTATACATATGCAAACCATAACAATAACATCATAAGCATGAAGAAGATTGATTTCGGGAACAAGGCAAATGTTTCTTTATTGTAGATAACTAAAACAAGGCAAGGAATGATATCACCTAAATCTTCCTCTTGCTTGCTCCAAGTGGAAGCGTCCTCCAGTTCCGTCCAATCCCAAGTCTTCAAAAGGCTCCTTCCATGACTCACACAAGGATATCTCAACTAGTGAAATGACATCATAACTCAAGGAAACAAGGGTTTCTGTAGTGGGGGGAGTTCTTGAAGCACAAGGATCTTCAGAGCTGATCAGGGATAATCTCAGCAGAGTAATTCTCTCTATTCTCTCCTCCCTTTGGCCTTCCCATTGAAGCCTTTTTATACCTCTCCCAAAGTAGTTTTTTAGTTGGGAATTCGTTGGGAACATTTGGGCCACGGGCATTAATAGGTAATCAATAGGTAAAACCTATGATCTCCACCCGTAATTAAGGAGATTTAATTTTTTTAAGTGTTTTAAGACATATACGTGGGTTGGGTATACTTAGACTTGCGTACACATGCGTTTAGCTCAGGGCAATGTCGCGTATATGGAGTAAAACACTATTTTTTAAGTATTTGGACTAGGTCTAGAAGGAGGGGTTGCCCTAGGCCATAAATGCAACATCAAAAATATCAAGGGTGAGAATTGGAGCTATAACATGAAGGGAGTCTCAATGCAGAAGAGCTAATGGATTGGATCAGTTCATTGGACAAATATTTTGACTATGAGGAGGTCAATGACAAAAAGAAGGTGAAATTTGCAGATACCGGATTGAAGGATCATGTAGCTATTTGGTGGGATGAACTACAAACATCCAGAACAAGAAAAGGAAAGTCCAAGATCAAGCAATCAGAAAAATGGTGAGTAAAATGAAAGCTAAATTTATGCCAAAATATTATCAGTTAAATCTTTTCAAATAGTTACAGAATTTAAGGCAAAAAGGAATGTCTGTTAAAGAATATACAAAAGAGTTTTAAAGATTGAGTATTAGAGCAGGACATGCAGAGGATGACATGGAGAAGGTAGCTAGATATATCAATGGATTAGGATATGACATACAGGATGAAATCAACTTGCTGAGTCTGAAGACCATTGAAGATGCCTATCAAGTAGGTTTCAAGGTAGAAGAGATGTTGAGAAAACAAAATCAGAGGAATAGAGGGAAAAGTTCAGTAAGAGGTAGAGGAACTACCAGACAAAGGGTTCAACAACATCAGAATGAAGCAAGAAGTTCAAGTAGTAGACCACCACAGAGTGGAGATTTTAATAAAGGAATATTTGCACCCAGAGGAAGAGGTCGAGGAAGAGATATTCGGTGTTACATATGTGGAGAATGGGGACATGGCTCATGGGATTGTCCTCATAATAAGACAACAAGTCAGAGGAATGTGAATGTGGCTAAGGCGGAGGAAGAAAAAACTCAAATTACAGAAAAGGAATAATCCCCTGAAGTAGGAGAATCCCTGTTGTTGAAAAGGGCATTGCGTAAGACAGAGAAAGAGATTAGAGAACCAGCTCAGAGGAAGAGTTTATTCAGAACTACATGCAAATCCAAAGGTAAATGTTGTGAAGTGATAATTGATAGTGGAAGCACCGATAACCTTGTTTCTACAGAGATGGTGGACAAGCTAGGATTAGTGAAGACATTGCACCCTACTCCTTACAAAGTTTCATGGTTGCACAAAGGACATCAGATAATTGTGACAGAGCAATGCAAGGTAGAGATACAGATTGGTAGTTATAAAGATGTGATATTGTGTGATGTAATGCCAATTGATGTATGCCATGTCTTGATGGGAAGACCTTGGCAGTTTTATCGGAAATCTATTCATGATGGGAGGAAAAATACTTATACTCTAGAGAAAGATGGAAATAAACATACATTCCTAGGATGAAGCTGACAAAGGAGAACCTGGAAACAGTGTTATGCTGATGAGTGGAAAGAAGTTGTTGCAAGAGGTTGGAAAAGGTGAAGACATGCATTTTGCTATCATAGGGAGACCTAAGGTAATTTTGACTTCCACAAACTTAGATGATTTACCTGAAGAAATCAAAACTCTGTTGAATGATTTTGCTGATATTATTGTGGATGAGTTTCCAAATTCATTGCCACCAATCAGGAGTATTAGTCATCATATTGATCTAATTTTTGGGTTGTGTTATATTCTTTCCACGACTAACCTACGTAGTAAACTGGGGGGTTAGAGGGGGGGCGGAGCCCCCCCTGTCTGGGGGGTTTGGGGCAGCGCCCC
>APFE030153546.1:0-12857 GCA_000404065.3 Pinus taeda
GGTGACAAAATTACCCAAGGGATTGTGTAGCAGAGAAGGGAAGGTTGAGGATGGAGTTTTTTCGGTCATTAGCATTGACATATGGAATAATATGCATATCGGGTGTGTGCTTGGGAATGATGAGCCAATAACTATTCACTAAGAGGACAAGTGGTACAAAATTATAGCACTAGACATTGGATGCAGCTTTGATTTTGGCAATGGATTCTGGACTTCCTGGGAAGGAGATGAATCATGCTACTACTTTCAGGGTGGAGGTGTAAGCCTCTAGATTCCCTTGTTGCTAATGCATATATCCTATCCTTTTATTTGTTGGTTGAGCATATGTGTATACATGTATATTGTTGTAAATACTGTATTGAGTTGGATTTATAAAGCTCCATAGATGGTATGATTATTTTCTAGTCGAAGAAAATGTGCATGAGTATGTTTGGTTGTTATTGTAAATACCATAATGAGTTGTGTTATAAAGCTCCAGTAAAAGGTACATCCATCATGTTTTCAACTGTGGTCATTATAAATACTACAACAAGTTGTGTTCTAAAGCTCCATGGGTAGTATGTTTTGTTTTCATTGGTTTGCTAGTTTATAGGTGTTATTGAACATCGAGGATGGTGTTCCCCAAGGGGGAGGATTCTGTAACAACCCTAGTAAAAAATTCATGTCAAAAAAATATAAGACCAAAGTCATGAGACACATAATCCAAGCTAAATGGTGGGAAAAACATCTTAATGGGTGTTCATTTCAATTATTATGCCAAAATAAAAATGGGAAAGGCAATGAAAAAGGATTTGAAAAGGAAAAATGACATTAATTGGAATTTTATTTATGAAAATAATGGAAATTAGGAGAAAGGGAAGGTGAAAGGTCACAGGTTGCATGTGAGGAGGAAAATGAAGAAAATAGAGGCCTCATTGATAAAAAGGCTTCTGAGGATCAATACATAGAGTTTTATCATTTTTGTTTTGGAGCTCTCTCTCTATTCTCTCTGTCTCTCACTCTTGGATACTTAGAGTTTTCTTGGATAAATTAAGCATTGGATCAAGAAAAGAAAAGAAGGCAAGAGGAAGAAATTATCAAGCAAGGAAGAGCACGATCAAGAAGCTACAATGATATTATTTACAAGTATTGAGTTGGATGTATGATTTTCTTGCTAGTTTTGGAATGCATGCTTATGCACATGTGTTCTTGGTTCTCTTACTATCATTGGCATGGGTTTTTCCAAGTGTGACAATGTTCTTTAGCGTTTCCTTTCCATTTCCAAATAGCCATGGTGTGATGGGGTTCTCATGTTTTGGTTGAGCTGGATTGCCATATGGATTCAAGGTGGATTTTCGAAAGAAAAGAACACATGGACTAGTGATCCCTGAGTCAAAGTGTGGACTGTAGTATAGACACTGGCCTAGAAACCTTGAACTTGACTATGGGTTGCGATAAATCTAGGTATCATGTGCCTCAGTGGACCTAGGAATCCTCGAACAATGAATGGAAGCATATATGGTAAATCCTTGAGGTGGGTGCTCTCCATCATGCCTAGGAATCTCAGGATGGGATATATAGTAAAACCTAGAGTGTGGAGTTTCGGTTAGGGCTTAATGATCTGGTGTGGATTTTGGTAAATCCCAGAGACTAGAGTCTCGGTTAGGCCCTAGTGATCTGGTGTGGATTGTGGTAAAATCCTAGAGAATAGGTTGTAGATGGAGAAATTTTGTGGCATCCATGCTTGTTTATGACCTAGCGATCTGATGGGGATTGTGGCAAAGCCTAGCATTGTATGTTTATTCTCTTTTCCTAGTGATCCAGTGGGGATTATGATAAATCATGGTTCTATTGATGAGGGTGAGGTGGTTTAGTCTCGAGAAACCCTAGTTGAGTTTTGGCTATGAGTCCCACATTCATGCTTGGAATATGGCACAAGGGTTATTGGCTGAAGAAAGGTTTGGTTCATCTAATCTATGGATGGGTGCTTTGTGGAAGTCCCATACCTGGTAGTCTTATGCATTCATTAATAAGAGTTTCTTCTCCTTAGTATTTCATGTGTAAATGTACTCGTTCATATGTGTTATTTATGGTTGCTTGTATCCTTGTTCCTTTTTTTGGTTATATGTTAGTTATGAACATGTTTTATGACAGTTGTGATGTATGGCTCTCATCATGTTTTGGTTCATAAATGAATGAAAAATGACTATATGATCTAATAGACAATAATTAAGCTAATGTGATAAGGCATCAATGCTTCCTTGCGAATCTCAGATAAGTATGAGATCCCTATGCTCAGATCTGTTGTTATGACCTGTAGATTACCTGTGCACAATGTGTTCGATGAAATTCCTGTCATGGTTAGGATTGGCTAGGTCAATTCCTTCATAAATTTTTGTGTTATAGGATTTGTCTTGGTGTTATTTATTTTCTTGGAAAGTCTCATCAAGTTCTAGGTAGTGGTTTGGAGACTATCCCTGAAAAAGTTGTTTGAATCTCAAAGTATCTAGCATAGAACTAGCTGAAAAAGGTTGTAGTCTCTCCCTTGCAAGCATTCTAGGAGTGACTAGAGGGTACCAGTCATGCATTCCCATGTCATGGGAGTGACTAGGGGTTTAATTCATTAAACGGCTAGGTTAACTTAGGGGTTGGACACCTGGAGTGGTATATTAGCTCCTGGGGGTCCTATAGCACCCGAGGGAAGTTTGTAAGGTGTTGGTTGATCAATTCCACTTTCTTAACTATAATTAGGGAGTTGAATAATGTCATAGTAACTCTTCATCACATGTTTAATCTGGTGGTCCAGTTAGATTAGGTAAATGTGGGAGGAGGATGTTACGAATATAAATTTCCAGAGAGATTCCGAATAATTTTTTAAGAGAGGATTCCTCAAAAAACTTCTAGAATAATTTATTGTCTAGGAAGAGAAGAATTATGTTATACAACCATCTCACAAAATGGAAGAAGAGATAGATCAATGACTTCAAAATTAGCTTCTTTGAGGGAAACCTCCTTTACATCACACAAATAAAAAATTCTTGGATGATACAAATGACAAGACCTCCTTTCTATATATAGGAGTCTAAGGGGTCACAATATAATCAGAGCCTACATAACAATAATATTGTAAGGACACAAAAATAAAAATAGTGGGCTTCTATGGGGCATAATAATAACAACATGGGGACTACATGGGCACAACAATACAATAAGAGGGTTGCACTAATAACAAGAAGGGCTACACGAGTAGTCCTAACATGCCCATCTCTTTCAAAAAAGTGTTTTCCTCAATGCTTTAGTAGTTCTGGATACTTCTTTATAAAATTCTCATCCTCCCACGTGGAATATTCAACAACTAATTTTCTCCACTTTATGAGATACTCTGAAATTGATCGATTTCATAGTTGTCGAGTTCTTATTTCCGTGATTTCTTCAGGTTCCAATATGATTTTTCCTTCCTCATTAAGTTCTGACAATATTGTTTGAATTGGGAGCTTGTCACTTATAACCTTATTTCAGCATGAAACATGGAGAACTAGGTGCGCTTAGGAAGAAGCTCCAATTTGTATGCCATAGTACCAATCTTATGCAACACCTTGTAAGGACCATAGTACTTTGGTGATAATTTATTATCATTCTCATCTTGCTTGAGGGAAATTTGCTTGTATGGTCGTAGCCATAAAAATACCCAGTCACCTACATCAAAACTTCTTTTGTTGCAATGTTGATCTGCCTGTTGTTTCATTCGATTATGTGCCAAGGTGAGGTTATCCTTTAAGAGTTGGAGAACTTGTTGTTTATGCTCGATGTGATCTTCCACTACATGAAAATTAGAATGATTGTCCAAGACTTTTTGGACATCTTTAGAAATAGATGATTTTGAGACGCAGATGGAGCAATATTTTGATCTACATGATGTGCAACCGAGTGGAGCCAAAATCTTGGTGAACCTTGTGTATGAATTTAAGATCTTGGTTCGTTCTATTTTCGGAGATATGTATTGAATAGTCCAATGCTCTCCATTCCAATGGGTGGTGTTGATGTTGTACTAGGAGTCCAATGGTTACAATATTTGGTTATGATATATTTCAATTTTCAAGAACTTTTCTTGATTTTTTTGGGAAGGAAAGGAAGTTGAATTAAAGGGTATCACACGGAAACTAGGAAAGATAATCAACTCTGGTACCAAATTGAAATCATCTCACAAAATAGAAGAAGAGATAGATCAACAACTTCAAAATTAGCCTCTTTGAGGGGGAAACCTCCTTTACATTACACAAATGAACAATTCTTAGATTATACAAATGACAAGACTTCCTTTCTATATATAGGAGTATAAGGGATCACAATATAATCAGAGCCTACATAACAATAATATTATAAGCGCACAACAATAACAATAGTGGGCTTCTATGGGGTATAATTATAACAATATGGGGAATAAATGGGCACAAAAAGACAATAAAGGGGTTACACTAATCACAATAAGGGTTACACTAGTAGTCCTAACAAATTCTTAAAAATTGGAGTGCCATTTCACTCTACTAGAGAGTGGGGAAATTTCTTCCATCCAAACCTCTCTAGTATAATCACAATCTAGAAAGATATGGGAGATGCTTTATGCTTGATGCAACGAATGAGGATACCCAGAGGGGCCATGAATGCCTCTTTCTTGAATTCTGATTTGTCAAATTTTTTCTATTAGAAAGAAGCTAGCACAAAGAGTTTACCTTTGGATTGATGTTGGCTTTCCATATTTTTTTCCAAGTGTTAAGATTTCGAGGAACTCCAGACTAGAAGAGAAGAGTGACATGTCCCTCCTTCACCAAAATAAGCAAGGCATTCCATCTTGCCTAATCTTCTTCCTTTGATTTCCATGGCATACATTCCACTAGTTGATCATGAAGCTTGAAGACCAAGTGCTGAAGATTTTGTGAAATATTTCTAAAGTTCCATCTAGTCCAATTACCTTCCTCATCCCAATTAGAAGTGTCATCTAGGGTGGATTTTCTTTGAGCACATAAGAATTCTCATGGTGGAAGAAACCCCTAGAAACATTTTAGTGGCTTGTTGATCCATTATTTTATCACTCCATAGGTTTATATTTCCCCATTTCTTGGCTTCCAATACAGACCTAAACAAATTATAAGGAACGCTAATACAAATGATTTCCAGATTAGGGGGCACCCTCTTGAGGCTTAATTTGTATCCATACTTCTTATTCTTTCTCCTTGAAGGTATTTTTCCTTGACAACTACCTTATACCAATCTTCTTCTTGGTTGATGAATCTTCTTCTTTCCCCTATTTATTTATTCATTAACATAGGGTCCCTAATGCCAAGCCCTTCATGATTTTTATGATGCTTCACAATACCCCATTTAACTATACTTATTTTTCCCCCTTCCCATAAAAACTTACAAATTTCCTTTGCCAAAATAGAGAGAATGCTTTGTGGAGAAAAAAGCGTTGATAATTGATAAAGTGGTAAAGCAGAGAGGACTACTTTGATCATTTGAACACACCCTACCATATTGACGCATCTATTCCTCCAAGCAAAAAAAGATCCTTTGAATTTTGAAATAACAACTTCCTAAGATTGGGATTAATGTGATTTCAAGAAAATAGGAATGCCTAAATACTTAAATTTTTTCCATGTTTCCTCCTATTGAAAACCCATTATTCTTCCAATTTTTCTTTTCTTTCTAAATGAGATATTCCATGTATAAATATGAAATTCCCCATAATTTGTTTGACCCCGAAAAGCGTCAAGGAAATTATTCAAGCTCCTTTTAAATCTTCTTGATATTATTGAGGAAGCTCCACCCATCAAAAGTGTATCATCATCAAATTGAAAGTGATCGATGCTCTTTCTACCTCTGACAAAATTGATTCCTTAGAAGTGTTCACATCTTCTTTCAAATGCCAATCTGCGGCCAAGGGAATCTTCCATAATGATATGCAAGGAGGGAGATAAGGGGTAGCCTTGGTGAAGGCCTCACAAAGCATGAAAAAACCCAACCACTCTCCCTTTAGCCAAAGGGACAATTCCATGTAATTTTATGCAAATGTAGACCCAATGAATGAATTTAATATCAAACCAAATTTTTTCATCACCTTAAATAGGAATTCATGACTCACTCTATTAAAAACATTTTCCATGTCAAGTTCGACAATCATGCCTTCATCTCCCTGATTTTGATTAAAATTGATAAACTCTTGAAAAAGAATGATGTTATCATTTTCCTCTCATGCACAAAAGCTCTTTATTTTTCCTATATTAGTTTTGAAAAAAAAATGACTTGAGTCTTTTGACAAAATTTTTAGAAATCACTTTATATGAAACATGACAAAGCTAAAATGGGCCTTACTCTTGAAAAAGAAAGTAGAACTTAATTCTTTTGGAATCAATGAAGAAAATCTAATTTCACCCCTGCAATTACTCTTAAGAATATAACGTACCATTCTACAAAAATGGATTCTTATTACCTCTCAAGGGAATTAAGCCTTCGGTATTTTAACATAAAGTAATGGTGAGTTTTTTATCTTTATTGTATAGGAGTATCGTGGAAACATTGTAATGGGTATAAATGGTTATTTTATTGTGGAAATGTTGTAATGAAGGTAAATGTTCAATTCAAAAGAGAGATTAGTGTTGATAAAATAAAATATTATTTATATTAAAATAGACAATGCTGAAATATTGTTTATTTTCATAATTTGATAAAATTAATAATATATACAATATATATTTATGTAGATAAATACAGGTATATTTTCAAGGATGAAGTAATATATTTATGTAAACAGGTATAGGTATTTTTTCAAACATGAAGTAATGGTGAATTGTAGGTTCATACTAATCATATGGCAATGGTGAGTGTAATATTTTTTTCTCATGTATTATAGTTTCAAATCATAAAAATATTTTAAAATATATAAATATTCCCAAAGATAATAATATTTATAATTAAATTAAAAAATGTTACAATAATTTTTATAGAATTTTTTTAATATGAAGTAATAGTGAATTAGGTAATGATATTTTTAACATTACAAGTCTGTGTAATTATTATGGTTTCAGATACTAAAATAATATTAATAAATATTTTAGTTATATACATTTATAATAATTAAGTTATATTTAATTAATAATATTTTTTATAATATAAAAATAATAGTGAGTTGATTTCTATTAAAAAATATATATATATTTGTAATTTTAAATAAGAAAATATATTTTAAATATAATAACTTATTTAAGTATATAATGAAAAATTGTAGTAAGTAAAAAAAAATAAAAAAATAGTTTATATTTGAAATGATTAATTTCAGCGATTTAAATTTTTGATAAATTAAATTTCTCATCTCTTTATCTTGAGGATGAATTATAGTAATTAGTTGGAAACATAGACCAAAAAGAATAATTATATGATTAAATTGGAAAACAATCTAAAAATAATATTTCAGTTTTTAATTATTATTATTAAATATATAATAAATTTTGATATAAAAATAAATATATATTAATTAAAAAGGTAAATAAATGGAGTGAGATTTATTATTTTTAAATTACATTAATTTTTATTGAAACATTATTATTCGATTGGAAATTAATAACTGTGATAAAAAAATCATTAAGAAGTGTTGATAAAATTAATATTAATATCTAAATATATACTAAAAATGATATATGTAGGATGAAAATATAACATAAAAATCAATTTATTCTTTAAAAACTAGAAGTAACATCCATTTTTGGGTTTTTATTTAGACAATTGAAGAGTTGTGGTTTGTTAGGTGGTAGACCCAACACCCATTGTTAGCTCTCTTCCAAAAGATGAATACAACAAGTACTCCCCAAATTCTAATACCCACTCCAATCCCCATTTCCATTAATGACATATTTTCATCCACATGTTCAAGTCATCCCACTTAAATATTGGCAATGTTGCTACTATTATTGCCTTCTCTCACTAGATTTTCTTTTTCATTGCATGGATCTAAAGGACACCCATATAAGCACTCGTTCCTTTGAAACATTGTTGCATTGAATATGGAAAATTGTGTTCCTTTAGGGACTGACCCACAAATTTTATTAGATTAAACATCCAAAACAATCGAGCTTGCTCAAGTCTAATTTCTCTAAAATATTTATGTTACAAATGTTACTAAGAGTTGCACGTATTAGCTCTTCCAACTGGTTGGCAAATAAATTTAGCAATCATAAGCTAATCAAAGTTCCTATGCTTGTAGGTATTTGTCCTATAATATTGTTGTTCGAAAAATCAAATAATGTGCTTGTAGATGACAAGTATGACACAATATACTCACTTCCTTTCATGTCAATTGTCATTTCCTGAAACAAAGTATTATCTTGTGAAGTGTTTTCAAATCCTTGAAGTCTTTCAAAATATTTTTTTTTGCTTAAGCAAGAGACGGTCCTTCTATTAACTTAGGTTAAAAAAATATTTTACACATGTTACAACAAATGCCCAGAGGCACAAACTCCCACAAAGGGGAGTGAAAATACCCTAAGTACCCAAACAAATCCTCCAAAAATCAAACAGAGACAAGGCCTAGACTGCCCTGGAACTAAGAGCGGGCAAGTGGATCCTAAGTCTGCTCCCCAAAACCGACCGAAGATCTATCTTCTAACAATTCGATGGTCAAGATTCAACCCGCGCAGGGGCGAAGCCCCTAAAAAACCCTAAAGTTTCCTGATCAATGCTGACCGTTGATATTCTCCTTCTGATCCAACGGCTGGATTCCATATTGTGCGGCTTAAAAATCCTGCTAAATACCACGCGATAAAGGCGGTTTTCTTTTTCGGTCCTCCACCACGTGATGCTTCCTGAGTGGATTCGCTAGCTTTTCCTTAATACCATATTTGGTTTGGAAGGTTCCCTATGAAGGTGGTAAACGATTAGTGGTTTTATCCTTTCAGCCCCACCAACATGCACACCAAAAGGTGGTCGTTGATCTTCTCTCTCCAGATCTAACAGCCACAGACCAAATCTGGCCACACAACTGCTCACGAAAAACCCTAAAGTTGCATGATCAACGCTGGCCATTGATATTTTCCTTTTGATCCAATGGCTGGAGTCCATATTGCACGGCTTAAAAAGCCTACTGAATACAGCGTGATGAAGGCGGTTTGCTTTTTTGGTCCTCCGCCACGTGCTTCTTCATGAGTGGAATTGTTGGCTTTTCACTAATACCGTCTTTGGTTTGGAAGGTGCCCGATGAAGGTGGTAAGCCTTTAGTGGTTTTATCCTTTCGACCACAACAACTTGCACACCAAAAGGTGGCCGTTGATCTTCCCTCTCCAGATCTAACGGCCATAGACCAAATTGGACCACACAACTACTCAGAAATACCCAACGATGAAGGTGGTAATCACTGTCCATCCACCTTCATGCATCACCTGCTAAATGGCATCGCTTGTCTTCCAGGAAAACTTCACCGAAAGCAGGTGGTATGTCTCGGGTAGTTTTTGAACCCAGTAATCTTTTCCTTTCATGCATTCATCTTCCATGGAATCATTCCTCCTATGGACAGATATCTTCTATCTCGATTATTGCCTCTGATTCTAGAAGCTCCCTTAGAAAACTGACAGTACATCTGTGCTGATAGGTCGTTTGAAGTGAACTTATCCATCTTTTTCATGAAGTAACATTCTTTCTCTTGATTTTTCCTGATACTGTTGTCTATCGCTGATGGCCCGGGATGAGCATTCCTCCTTCAACCTGTCATCCGTTACCTCCTCCCACCAGCAACAAAAGTCGATATGTTTGTTTCGTACCCCCTCATTGGCAAGCTAGTCCGCAACTTTTTTGGCTTCCCTGTGGACATGCACCAACCTGAGAGTTCTCAGCATTCTTAGATGTGCTTGGATTATTTGGTAGACTTTCAGAAATCGCCAGTGTCCTGAGATCTTCTCTGGTGTAGCACCAACATTTATCCTGTTCACTGATTTAATGACTAATTTTGAGTCGGCCTCAATGATGACATCGTGAATTTTGTACTTGAGCAGTAATTCAGGGATAATTCCATTGCCATGAGCTAAGCCATATTGTTGGTTGCCTTTCCTAGATAACTATGGAAGATGACTTGTATGTTTCCTTCCTCATCCCTCATAACCCCTCCATTTCCTGCTTCTCCTGGATTCCCTTTTGAGGCCCCATCTATGTTAAATTTTAAAAAGCCATGTGAAGGGGGTTTCCATGAAGCCTTTTCTATTGAGGTATTCTTGTTGATCTGTATAGAGCCATGAGAGGGATGAACCTTGAGCTCTAACGTCTCCAGTATTCTAGCCTCTCTTTGTCCGATGGGTTTGCCAATAGCTACACCTCCCAGGATATGAACAGTCTCTTTCAGTTGTTTAAGGATTAGCTTAAGGATGCTGCTCACCGGATTCGCGTTATCCTTGAAAATATTGTTGTTGCGCTCCTTCCAAACATTCTAGATTATGAATCCTGGGGTTAGCATCTAGGCGGAGTTGATGATCTCATTATCCAAAAAAAAAATCTGCCATTTTTTCAAAGTAGCAATGATGTCATTTACATTTCTGTCTGTCTGCTCGAAGACTTCTCCAACCCAATTCCAAAGTATTGTAGTGAAAGTGCATCTATTCAGGAGATGATTTGTAGTTTCTTCTTGTTGTCTACATAAGTGACATCTTTAGGGGCCAACAAAGCCTCTTTTTCTTAGGTTATCCCATGTCAGAATCTTGCCCTATTGAACTAGCCACTTGAACAGTTTGACTTTCATCCAATGAGGATTATCCCAGAGTTCTTTCCACATCTTATTAGTGTTTGGAAGGTTAAGCCCTGAATCTATCCTTTTGGTCTCCTTAAGGTTGAAGAGACCTACCTTGTTCTTTCCCCATCTTTTTTGATCATCCAAGGTTGAGTTTAAGATTTGCCTCTTGTCCAAAAGACCTTTTAGGGCTATAGCTTGAGTATGCAACATGCCCATTCCACTGTAATCTGGAAGTTTCAATGTTCTCCATTTCCCATTGTTCCTTGATTGGTCCCAATAGTCACTTACCCACCTTAATCCTTTGTTGATGGTATTGGTGTGAATGTATGCTAATTCTTCACTTCGGAGATTGTCCTCCTGCTACCAATTATCCTCCCAGGACCAGGCCAGATTTCCATTTCTGATCTCCCAGAAACTGTGATTTTCGACTAGGGCCCTGTTCTCTCATGCCCTATTCCAAATTGTAGAACCTTTTACTTGTCCTGTCATTTTAATGAGGCTCTTCTCCTGCCACTCTCTTGCATATTTTTGCTTCCATAGTTTTTCCTTGGGGGCTTGTATTTCCTTTAGCCATCTCCACTAGATTTTGGCACCGAACTCTCTTAAGAATTCCTAGGCCATGAAGACCCAAGCCACCATGGGACTTAGGTTTTCATACCCTGTCCCATGCCACAAGGGCCCATTTCTTCTTTTCTTCACCTTTCCCCCAAAGAAAGTCTCTCTGAATGTTTCTTGTATTAGTAATTACCCAGTTGGTGCCGGAATGGCTGATAGCATATAGATAGGGATACTTTGGAGGATAGCCTTAGTTAGAATCAGTCTCCCTGCTAGATTTAGTGCTCTATTTGTCCATTTGTTAATCTTATTTTTTAGCTTATTTAGAGCAGGCTCTCAGGTATCCTTGTGTAGCGGTTTTTCCGTGAGGGGAACTCCCAGGTACTTCATAGGCAGTGACTCCCTTTGAAAGCCCAAAATTTTGGAAAGATTTCTTTGTATTGAAAAATAAAATATTTGATTTAGTAAGACTTACCTCTGTGCCTACTACCCTAGCAAACTCACTTAGAATCTGCTTGAATGCTTTGGCTTCCTTGACAATGGGTGTGCCTTGAAGCATAGTATCATCCACAAATTGTTGATGTGTCACCATGTCCCCACCTTGAGTGAGTCTCAGACCCTGAATTCTCCCTTCCTCCTTAGAAACTCTGGTTGCTCTCCCTAACCCTTCCATCGTTAGAGTGAAAAGGAAAGGAGAAAGAGGATCTCCTTGCCTGAGACATCTAGAAGGTTTGAAGGTTTTGGAGGGAGAGCCATTGAGAATAATTGAACAGCTAGTGGTGGTAACTAGCACCATAACCCATTTAATCCAATTGCAATCAAAGCCATTGGCTTTTAATATTGCTCTTATGTACGACCAGCTAAGTTTGTCATAGGCCTTTGCAATGTCCAGCTAAATTATCATTCCTGCCTGATTATTGGTAATGAGTAAATGAACAATTTCATGTGCTTGAATTATGTTATCTATAATTTGTCTTCCTTCCACATAGCCATTTTCTCCTCTGACATTAGGTTGGGAGGAGTGGTTTGAGATGATTGGCAATTACTTTGGATATTATCTTGTATACCACATTGCATAATAATATAGGTCTAAATCTGTTTGGAGAGGTGGCCTTTTCCTGTTTGGGGATTAAGGCTATGAAAGATTCATTGAGAGCCTTTAAGGATGTCTTAAATCATCGAGAGTCTTCCACTACCTCCAGGATGTCCTATTTTACTATCCTCCAACAAGCTTTGAAAAATTCCACATTGAAGCCATCCGAGCCTGGTGCTTTCCCATTGTGCATCTCTTTAACAACTTCGTCAATTTCTTCCACTATTACCAGTCTGTTGAGTTTGTAATTATCTTATTTAGTAACCAATTTAGGAATGTACTGAGTAAATATTTTCGTAAGCTGGTGTCTATCTTTTGAGGTTTCCTGTAGAATTTTTGAATAATATAACACTTATTCACAGAGATTATCCTGATTATACACTATTTGCAGAATGCATGCATAATACATAACCTCCTCTACGTTGATCATCAATTTGCGGAATTAAAAACAATCGCATGCGCACATTG